>JANHFT010002256.1:150633-161225 GCA_032467955.1 Pseudoxenodon macrops | reverse complement strand
CTCAACGGGACTTCCATTTTGCCCATGGAGCTATTTTTCACCCGCCAGAGACTTCAGGGAAGCCTCTGGAAGGTGAAAAACGACCCTACGGGCAAACCGGAAGTTCGGGAATGGACTTCTGGTTTGCTTGTTGGGCCGTTTTTTACCCTCCGGAGGCTTCAGGGAATTGTACATATTTCTTTGCTTCCTTTTAGTGAACATCTTATTTTTGCACCCTATTCTATACAAACAGTTAAATGGAGCAGGTATGCATTTACATTATTTTAATTCATCCCAATCTACAAGGGCAACTAACAAACAATGTTAGCTTGTGTGTTTTGTTTTTCGTAGACCAAAAATAGAAAGGATGGCTGAATGGGACCCTTTTGTTTTTCCAAATGTACAGTTTCCCATGTATTCTCGCCAATAATAACTGGCAGGTAAGAACCACTGAACTCAGCGTGACTTCGTTCTGACTAAACGTGTATTCTAGTGTAAAAATTACCAACTTTGTCATTCTTGGTTTCAAGAATTCTGTTTGCAAGTTGGGATTGGCTGGTGGAGCTAAGATAAGCTGCTTTTCGAACCTTTTCCAAATATGCAGTTTTGTGAATAAGCTGTCATGGAGCTTCCTGTTTTTCTGGTTCTTTAATCTGGTTAAGAAGACAGAATTGATGACAATAGGAAGTCCAGGAGCCCTGGATATTGAAAGCTTAAGACACCTGCATGTGCCATATATATATAATGTTTACTAGAATATTTCAGGTTAATGTCAGGAAATCAACAATACAATAACGAATCTGTTGGCTGGGCTCTTGTTTTGGTTCACATTAAGTTCAGACCTCCTCTGTCCCTCTTTATTTGGGTTTAAATTTACCTGCAATTGGAACTCAATTCCCACTCTTTACCACCATATACCATTAGGGCTCAAATGGAAAGGAATGACAAGTGCAAGGGCCTGCACCAAGCCAAGTGACGGCTAGAGGATGAGAATTATTTAATCACTGGCCTATTAGCTGCTAATTAAATTTATTCCAGTTGACTTCGATCAGTTCCAGCCTTCTCTGGATAGTTTGCAGTATTTTGCAAATTTCGTTTCAGGTAGCTTTTTATTTATTTGTCAAGCATATGTTAGAAAACAGATACAAGTATAAACAAGATTGTAAGTACATGAGATGGATTCGGATAAAAGGGAACATTAGGACAGGGATGGTAGGCACTTTGGTGCGCTGATGCACGCCCCTTACAGACCTCTTAGGAATGGGGTGAGGTCAACAGTAGACAGGTTAATGTTTTGGGGGTTTGGGGATGAAACCACAGAGTCAGGTAGTGCATTCCAGGCATTGACAACTCTGTTATTGAAGTTGTATTTTCTGCAATCAAGTTTGGAGCGGTTTACATTAAGTTTGTATCTATTGTGTGCTCATGTATTGTTGTGGTTGAATCCCCAACAATCTTGGTTCCTCATTTTATCAACCTCGGAAGGATGGAAGGCTGAGTCAACCTTGAGCCAGTCAGGATCAAAATCCTGGCTGTGGGCAGTTAACATGCACTATTGCATTCTAACCACTGTGCCATCACAGTTTCTATGTAAAATTGTAGAATAGTCAGCCTGATATTGAACATCTGAAATTCTACTATTGTGAATGTGTGTATTCAGCCTGAATCTACATTCCTGACCTATTTAATAGGCCTGGCCTATTCAGGCCGTTGAGATATCTGTTTTGGTCCTAGGGATAAGATGCATCACTCTGCCCCCCCTGTGGAGAATCTAGAGTCTACTTATTGACCAAGAATAATGTATTTTTCAAAGATTTACAGTAGTTTCAGCAGGATGTCATCAATTGCTTGGGGGGGGGGAGAAGAGTTATTTTGTGTTGGGAAGCTCATGTTCAACACCTAGGAATCCTTGGAAATGTTTTTCATTATATATTGCATGTCAACGTTCTTCTGGTTTGACTGCAATTGTCCCTTGTCTCCAAGCACCAGGCTGTAGTTTTCAGTTGTAATAAATACTGACGTTCACATTAGCCACTGAAATAAAAAAGCTCTGAAGAGTTGTTCACATAATTTTTGGGAGGGGCTTTCTATTAAACACAGGTTTAGCACCAAGAATATGGTCAACTCTTTACAAATTTGAAGGACAACATGAAGTTCATTTCTATAGGCTTTAACAAATAGCTGTATCTCTTCAATATATCATTAGTTTTATAGAACTATTCTCTAAATTCATAGTTCTTTTTTTGTCATTGAGAACTTCCTCTTTATCCTACCACCAACTAATTTTGGTGATTAATAAGTGCAAATATTTATAGGTCTGTTAGATTTGAATATATAGATGGAGAGTTGTCAGGATAACTTTACTGGTTGTTATTGACTTCTACCTTGATTCAGAAATAACTTGTTTTGATCTGTTTTTTAAGACGATGCAAATGACGTTTTGGACTTCATCCATCACAATTGTATTATCCATATCCCATTCAACATGTAGAGCTTTGTATGTTAATATCCTCTATTTTTTATAATTTTTGTTTTACTTTTAAATTATAATGCAATATTTTGTAAATTTACTACAGCTGAACAGTGCTACAAATTCAAAGATGAACCGAAGTGCTTCACAATCCTTAAATTTGCCTTTGCCTTGTCATGTCATGCTGGCTCCATTGTTAATTACACTGTGTTCTGATTGATAGAAAAGGGTACTGTAGGTTTGAAAGAAGGAGGCAATACATTTTATTGGTCAAGTGATTCAAGGACACATTTTTGTTGGCAGTAATATTAATCGAAAATGACTGCAAAGCACTGTTAAGAAACACCTGAAGGCTTTCTAAGGGACTTTCTATACTGCCACCATTCTGAATTCAAAAGCAATTTGAAAATGAGCCATAATTCTTAAAAATCACTTCTCCGTTCAGAGCTTCCACAAGCCTTAGAAACACCTTCATCCATACTATACATGCATTTGTCTAAATCCTAAAGGGATCCTATGAGAAAGAGTTGCAAGCAATCAAGCTTCCTTTCTCATGTGCAGTGGAATTGATATAAATGTTCTTAAAATGGACATATATGCTATGTCTTTGGAGCAAGCAAAGCACATAGAGACCGGCCGGCTGCTGCTCATCCCTGATTGGACTAGATACAAGCAAGCAGTCGGCGGGAGATTAAAGCATCGCTATTGGTTATCGGCCTGACAGCTACTGTATAAATAGCTGTCAGGCAAAGTTAGCAAGTTAGTTGCCTCACAGAGTCGTTCTGTTACCGTTGTTCTTGTTCTAATAAATACTGTTAGCAATTAACCCTGCCTAGCTTCTGTTCCTTCCGACCCAAGTCTCCATACAGAGCAATATAGATGACATAAACAAAGTCCACAGAGAATAGTATGTCAAAGATGAGTGCTACTGCTCAGCTACACAGCAGCTGAACCAGAAATACATCAGCTTAGCTCTCAAACATTGCTTGATATCACATGACCATAATTATGTAGCGCTTGTGTTGAGCTGGTGCAAAGCCATTGTATGGAAGTGTCCCCAATCTTGCATACTCCTTTTCTACTTAGCAATTTCTGTTTTAGGTTATTCTGCTCCATGAACAACATTTACCAATCATATTTGATTATTCTTTGCTAATCTTTTCAACATGTTGCCAGAACGTTTTATTTGTACACTGCTAAAAAACCCTGCTATCAATTTCTTTGTCAAAAGAAAGATTTAAGGAGATATTATGTGAGTGGGAAAAAAAGCTATTTTTTATTTACCTGAGTGAGCTTTGTTAAGGCATTCCTCTTTGTATTACTTGTATAGATTAATGTTGCATTAAATAATTTGATTCAGTATTTACTATATTTTCTAAATGAATATTTCTGGTATATAAAAGTGAACAAGAACAGAAATGATGGGAAAAAATGCATACAGAAGGGTAAAAACTGCTAAATCTGTTGAGGCATGCATCTGTATGGGTAAACGTCATCCATCAGCAAGAGACATTATAAAAATGATGTATGGGAAAATAATAAAACCTATGCTCCCTAGAGGGGAACTGCTTGGATGTTTTAAGTAATCAAATATTAAAAACCAGAGGGGAGAAAATTAAGGAAAATTGTTTTTAATAATCAAAGCGCTTTAAAAAAGATATAATTAACTTCTCCTTGTTTCAGTCTGGACAGTTAAAGTCATATATAGGTGTGTGCGTGTAAAATCTTAGTTATACAATATTATTATATTTTTATATATTACTGGTCTTATAAAATAAATATAATTGTGTTATGATTATATAATTAATGCTAATTAAATAACTAATTAATTCTTATATACAATTCAGCTACTTGGAGAAAAGACTGGGCTTATTTGGTGCCTGAGTTGAAACAGGTCATTTATGATTCCATTTGGCTTGGAGGTAACAGATTAGGACAGGTAGCCCATTCCAGAATGCAGTTCATCCCAACCTAAATATTTCTTTTAGAGATCAGACACTTCCATAATTAACTAGAAGTGCAGGAATTTTACCTTGGACATTTTTGTCAGTAATTAATATAGATCATGAAATAATGGATCAGACATTCCAAAAAAAATTCATTATGCTTTTGGTGGCCCAATACCTTTTCATTTAGGACAATGGTCTTGGACATAGGAGATTAACTACTGATATATCTAAATGTAAGTGCAATGGAGAAAAAAAACATGTAGTCCTGTGTATGTATTAGTTATAAAATGGTGTCTAAATGTCTTCCCATTAGATGTTGTTAAAAATTATAATTCAACAGTTGTAATAGTTTTCTCCATTGTTAAAAAATACTGTAAACATGGAGATATAAAATACTTAAATCAAACTGACATAGAATTGAGTGTGAATACAATGCTTTCAGGCTTTCAAGTTTGAACATATATGCTGAATTTTTTAGAGGCAGGAAATGGAACATAATTAAAGGAGAATGTTAATTGTAAATTTACTTTTGATCCCTGAATAAACAAATATATTTGTGTCTTCAGTTTGAAAGAAAAACTCATTATCTGGCAGGTGGAGGATTTATTTTCAAGAATATATTATTCAACAATATGATATTTATTTATTTTATGTATGATTTAGGAGTACAATTTAATAAGTCTAAGCTAACATGGGGGGGGGGGGTACCTCATATGGCTTGGTATAGCTCCAGGCAAACCTTTGTTAGTTATTTATTTTTAACTGCTACAGGGATAACACATTTATGTTTGAGCCATTTATTGTATCAGATTTCTTATTTTCTGTTATCTATCATATGTAGAGTTATTTTGTCATCCTATTGCACTCAGCTTTCTGCCTTAGGATCCTGTTTCACAAGTGCCAGGTCTCTTCAGATGGGCATAAATTGTTGTTTTGCCTTGTAGTACTGCATTATTTTGAACTGTTTAGAAAGCAGTTGCTCTCTCACCCACTGTTTTAAGATATAAAAGCAACATATTCTGAGCTATGCAGCTTCTTTACCTAAGCCTACAACTAAATCCTGAAATTATCAGGTGCTTCTCTAATCTCTTCAAGAAACAACTGAAAAATCAGCTATGAATTTTCCCCTCACCATTTTTTTCACATGAGTAAGCACAACCATCATTGTTATGAGCTGACTAAACAGCCATGTGGCATCTTATCCATAGTGGCAGTAAGAACAACACAGCATTGACTGTCTTTTTCCAGAGCATTTCACTGAACAGAGATAAATTGGGCAACTACATGTTTTCAGTCATCCATTTCCATCCAGTTTTATAGAGTGGATCCATTCCAAAGGGATACAACCTTTGGACAGATTGTCTGTTCTTCAGTCACCTTATGCCTTCTTTGTGTAAGTTTGTTAATTATGTATGTGAATCCAAAAATATTATGATAAAGAACACAATTGCTGCACTACAAATCGTCATCTATGGAACCACTCTTCTTATTGCACTTGATCTCAGATTTGTTCTCTTTTGCATTTGCTGCATCACTCTGCATCCTGCCATATGGTATAAGGCTTCTGGCATACATTAGAAAGTCCCAAATGGCTTTGAATAGGCGCATGACTCATGTGAATTCACAAAGGACCTCCAGTTACAGAGCAGTAACCAGATTTTTCTTTGAAATGAATAGTAGTTCAATGTAAACAAGTCAGAACATTCCAGGGAATGTAGTAGTTCTGAACCAGCACCTGCACTTAATAGAAGTGGTCTTAATTATAAAGTACATATTCAGCACATGGAAATGCTCCTCGACAAAGCATTGTTAATGCTTTGGCACCTGTGACCTTGACTGCTTGCTTTGGAATTTGATTGTATCAGTAGCTGCATGAATATTACCCAACAGAGAGGTTCTTACTTATTTTGAGTGACATCTAATAATTATACTTCAAAAAAGTTTAGAAGCTGTATGTAATACACAATACTAGATAAATATTGTTGCCCACCTGGTACCTTGTATAGTTTATGAGTTTAAAACGTCTATTAAAATTTGTGCTGCATAGCAGTTTATTTTCAACTTGAAGTTGATTTCGAGTTAGGAAGCTATTTGTATATGAGTCTCTTAAAATCATTCTCTTTTCTATTCACTGCTTTTTAAGATTATTTTGTTTTTTAAAAAAAGAAGAAATTACTTCTATAGTAGAGTCAAGAAAATGACATATATATAGTCATTAGGAGTCAACTTGAGGGCATTTGATCTTTTTATGCTGTAAGACAAAATGATCTCCCAGGAAGCCTTGCTCCAGTTAAGGAGAGAAAATGATAATTTTTCAGAAGCGGATTGTTTGTCTATGTTTGCTTTGATTAAGGTTTGGTTAGCTTTCTGTACTAACATGAAGACATTAAAGATTTTGATTATTTCTTTAGGATAATTATTTTTTTAATGGCTTAACCATCATAGTTGGAAAGTGATAAAGATATATTGAAAATATTTATTTATACTGATGGATAAATAAGTGTAATAACAATGCATATATCCAGATTATATCTAATACAGTTTATAAATTGCCTATCTTGTTTCATTTCACATATTTATATATCGGCACTTTACTTATTGATGTTGTAGAAAGAACTGAGAAGCTACATAGCATTCTACGCATGAACTTTAATTTTCATTTAATGTGTTAATTTCATATAGTAGCAATTTGTCTATGACTCAGCTTTGATCCTGCCTGCAGTCCAGGTGTGGGTTGTGAATTGTTTTGTTGCCGGTTCCCTCAGGGTTGCGCCTTGCACATGCGCGCGCTGCAATAAAAATCCAAAATGGCAGCACCAACAGAGACACTGAAGGAACCAGCTCCATGATGTCATTGCTGAGTTACTACTAGTTCTAAAGAACCAGTTAGAACCTGTAGGAACCCACCTCTGCTGCAGTCCCATTTCCAACATACCATTATGTTTTTTTATCTCCATTTGTTTTTTTTAAAACAACCCTCTATTTTATACCTTTTAATTTTACTGAAAAATAATTTACAATACCATTTTAAGAGAATGAATAAGTGGCAAAACAATAATAATCTTCAGTTCAATGAGGAAGGTTAGCAATTTAGTAGTCATCCAGTGCACTAATTTTGTTGTATTTGATTCAAAATAGTTCGAACAGTTAAATGATTCCAAAACTGACCCTTGACACCACCTTGTCAGTATGTGCTTTCCAATGTGCCAACATCACTCCTTAGGGATCTGTCCTATCACTTTAAATATAGTTGAAGTGATTATAATTTCTGGGGAATGTCCTGCTGGTTTTAAAATATAATCTAAAGAAAGACAGTGGCTATTCTTGCAGTAGATATAACTGTACACAGATGCCATTATGCCTATGGAGGAAATATCTTAAGGTAGAAGCATAGCTGAAACTGCACTTAGAGTGCAGTTTTTCAAACTCAAGGTTTCCACAAGCATCAGTATGGTTTCAGAAACCCAGGGAGTAGGGGAACATTATTTGCAAGGATGTAAAGAAAAAAAAACTCCCCACAAGGATCTAAGCCATAAATGTGATAGCTCCAGGGGTGGGATTCAGCCAGTTCTAACCGATTCAGGGGAACCACTTGTTAAGATTGTGCGTAGTTTGGAGAACTGGTAAATTGTACCACTGGGTGGCCCCTCCCAGCCCTTCGGCCAAATGGGCAGGTCTGCAGTGGGTTGGGTGAAGGCTGGAGGGAAGTTGAGTAGCAGAATGAGGGGAGGGCAGCGGTGAAAAAAAGGGCCGGATACCCCTGCTCCTCCTGAGCATGCGTTCAAAGGCTGTTGAGCAAAAAGGAGGGCAGAAAAAAAGGGGAGAGGGCAGGGTTCCCCATGTGCTTGTGCCTCCCGGGCTTTGCCTGTATATGCTGCCTCTAAAGCGGCGAGAAAAAAATGAGGTGACAGAAGGAAAAAAAGGCAATCTGTCAGGGCAAGCCAAGCAGCTGCTGCTCCGGGAGGATGTACACCATCTAGCCACTTTTGCTTTCCCTCCATTAAAGTCCACACCTCGGGGAATAGAAGAAGGGAAAGTCTCAATCTCTGCAGGCACCACGAGGGGAATGAAAAGGTTACGGGGGAGGGGGAAAGAAGAAGAGAGCGAGACTGCAACAAGAGGAGGGGAAAAGAGGAAGGGGCAGTTGTGATGTTGGTGCTCAGGGCCATGAAATGGTCTCAAACCTCTTTCTGTGACATAGAAGTGGATGGCTCTGTCCTCAGGCTTGCATGCGTGCGCACGCACAAACACACACACATGAGAGAAAGAGAGAAGAGAAAGAGGAGAAAGAAAGATGAGAAACAGAATGATAGGGAGAGAGAAAGAGAGAGATCACAGAGAGAGAGAGGGAGAGAGAGATGAGAAACAGAAAGAGAGGGAGAGAGAAAGAGAGAGATCAGAGAGAGAGAGGGGTGGATAGAGAGATGAGAGCGAGAAAGAGATGGGGGAGAAAGAAAGATGAGAAACAGAGAGAGAGGGAGAGAGAAGAATGGAGGAAGGAAGATATGAAAGACAGAGAGAGAGAGGGAGAAAGAGATGAGAAACAGATATGAGAATGAGAGGAGAGGAAAGGAAAGGGGAGAGAGACCTATTTAAAAGAAAATACCAGGAGCCACAAAACCTTGGTAGGCGTGACTGGGGGTGTCATGTGACTGGGAGTGAGTGGGTGAGGTTGAGTTGGCCACACCCAGCCAGTCACATCACCACCTTGTCATGCCCACCAAGCCAGTTGTTAAAAACTTTGAATCCCACCACTGGACAGCTCAAAGCGTTTCCATTAGTTTTGGCTTCTATATGTCCTTCCTGGAGAAGAGAAGGTTGTCATCGATGTCCTGTCTTTATCATCTCCATATTAGTCTATTATCACCTCTCTAATTCTGCAGGCTTTCCTAGCGTGGCACTAAAGAACACTTTCATTTAGTCTCTTCTATTACTGTTACATAAGCATAGAAAATGAAAAATGCCTCACTATGATGCAAAATTTTAAAAG
This sequence comes from Pseudoxenodon macrops, assembly GCA_032467955.1. Classification (NCBI taxonomy): domain Eukaryota; kingdom Metazoa; phylum Chordata; class Lepidosauria; order Squamata; family Pseudoxenodontidae; genus Pseudoxenodon; species Pseudoxenodon macrops. The sequence continues at coordinate 151,837 of JANHFT010002256.1, read as the reverse complement.
AATAAAGAACAGCAACAACAAAATGGGGAAGACAAAATGAGTGAAGCACTTAGGAACTAATCTTTTTATGCCATAGGCCAAGGGAGTCAAACCTGTGGCCTGCGGGCCAGATGCGTCACGTGCTGGCCATGCCCATCCCGGTTTAGCGAGGGAAAAAAGTCACGATACGTCACATGATGACAATGTGACACTGTGAGTTTGACATCCCTGCCATAGACTAACTCTCATTCAGAATAGTTTTACCCAGTTTCAAATAATTTCATAATTTTCTACAACTGTAATATTCCTTTATAACTGATATTCTATTTTATTATGGTTTCCAATGAAATGTATCCCTTAGTCTTTTTTTACACTCAAATTATACCATAGCTAAACTTCCTTAAATACTTACAGAGTCCAAATGTGCTTCTGCTGGACTGTATGCACAGTTGAGGGAAATAATTTAAGGCAGAAGTTACACAGGAGAGAAAAGATGCATATTAAAAGGGGAAAGTCATTGTTGTTAGTTAAATTAGAAGGAAGCCACCATACATATTATGATGTGGAGATATTTAAGCCTAGAGGGATATAGTGAATTAAATTGTTGTTTACGGATGGTAGATATGTATGCTTTGCCCTATGCAGCTTTGCAAATGTATGCAATGTGTTACAAGAATGCAAAGTGAACATTTGTGAGAAGGTAGACATCTTTTCTAAAAACCAAATTAACTCTGCACAGGCAGCCTGCTCAGTGGTCTCCTGCTGCACCAATATAGCCTTATGGTCCTCAAGGACCTTTCAGTCACAAGCAAAACGTATTACCAAAACATTCAACATTTTTCCTTAAAAGACATAACAGAGGATTAAGAGCTTTGAGGACTGGAGTGTGTGTGTGTGTGTGTGTGTGTGTGTATCTATGTGTTCATCTTTAGAATTTATCTGTTCTAATTTTGAACAGTTGCTGAATGAGTGGTCATAATCCAAGGACTGCATGTTGTGTGAAAAATTCAATCCACTATATTGCATAGCACTTCTACTGTATTCAGGGTCTTTCAATGAATTTTCTAGCATTGTGACTCTCATCCTACTATTGTTTCAAGTGATGCTGTTTTCAATCTAATATCCTGTTCCTATATTATTTCCATTTGATTTGTTTGTTTGCTTTTAGTTGGTTTGAATTATATATTGTATTTATTATATTATATTATATTGCATTGCATTATAT
>JANHFT010002256.1:124669-135363 GCA_032467955.1 Pseudoxenodon macrops | reverse complement strand
AGTAGTAGTAGTAGTAGTAGTAGTAGTAGTATTAGTAGTAGTAGTAGTAGTAATAATAGTAGTAGTAGTAGTAGTAGTAGTACTGGTAGTACTGGTTGTTGTAGTATTAGAATTAATACTGGAAGAATGTTCAATGAATACCATCAATTAAAGAATTTTGACCAGTGTTGTCCAAGAAGAGAGTCTTCTCTGATGTTAACCCTGCCCTTTGGAACATCTTACTTCCACAGGATTTCCAAAATAGTGTTAAGAGTTTCAATTGGCATGGGGGGGATGTTGCAGAATGAGATGTGATTCAGGGAGGTGGTTGGTGACATAAGGGCACCCCTTCGACCTTTTAAAATCTGTAATATTTTAATTTTAATATTGCTCTTAAATTTGTTTTATCTTTGTTTTTATTTATGCTTCTAGACCACTGTTTATATTTTTACTATAAACTACTCAGAATAACCTAGGTGATATGGGCTGTATAGAAAAGTGATAAATAAATACATAAATTAATAAATTTGATATTTGATGTCTAAAAAGCAAAATGGACTCTGTTTATATCTATTTCAAAAATCATGATTTTCAAATTATAATTTTTATTTTCCATCTTGTTTCTAGTCTATACATTGTTCTATATAATGTCATATTGCATTGGAATGTTGTGCAGAATATTGGTTTAGTTTGCAAAAGTTACATGTAAAAATAAATTTCTCTGTAAGTCATCAGAGTCTTGATATTTCACGGTTTCTAGCACTTTGTTAACAGGAAATTTAAAGCATGTTTCTGTCAGATAGCTGTCTTGATAGATCAGTCTACAGTTTTCTGCCAATAACCCTCTTAATGATTTAAATAATGCATGGTTATTTAACTGTCAGAGCTCAACAGTGCTTGAGCCTCAATCAAATATTTTGTTGGCTTAGAACACAGAAATGATTTCAGATTACATTTTATAACATTTTTTGTTCTCTATTCCATTATAACAGACTCTCCCTCACATTATATTCAAATATCACAATATGCAATTGATATTAATATCAAACATTGACAGGTTTGCAGCTTTAGTCTTACAGTGAATTTGATCTGATTATAATCTTATGGTATAAAATATCAAACTCTGTGATCAGCTGAAAGGACTCACATATTGTCAAATTAAAGTTCCTTTTAAAAAAATACTTTATTACATTTTAAACATTTAAAAAAAGAAAACATACATTTTCATACAGTTTCTATTAAACTAAAAAGCATAACATTCTGCCGAATGTTCATATAACTTATACGCATAATTTAACCTTCAAAACTGAAAATTATCCATCTTCTCAGGATTATCTATATCGTACTAGTGTGATTTATAACTCAAAGTGAACAAATCAAAGTTGCATACATTTTATTAATGTAGAACAAGTACTATTGAAGCTAAGTTTGGACCCAAGTTTGTACACGGCAAATTTCACTGGTCAATACAAGATCCACAACTTGAGTCCACTTGAATCACATTTTCTGCAGTTGCAGGAGAAGAACATCTGAAGCTGCAAAGACAGAATTACAGTTGGCGCATGGAAGATAGTTAGTCCCAAAAGTGCTTTTTACAAAAGGCAACTGGACTTTCTTGATTTAGAAATAAAGTGTAAAATACTGGACAGAGGAGAATATCTGGAATCTCATCTATCTCACGGCCCACAATCTTTCTGGCTCTGTGGACTGGCAGTGGTGGCAGTGGTGGCGGCAGCAGGAGGGAATGGGTTCACACATGCAACCTAATACCGCACATGAGCAAATGGGGCTTCTCATGTGTTAGATCTGGGTAAGGATAGCCAGTAGACAGGTCTTCAAGTAGAAGCTTTTTATTTAGCAACAGTAGGAATCCAGCAAAACAAGCTCTCTAGCAGCCTGTCCTTATATAGCAGGCTGCCAGGAGTATCAACCAATCACAAGCTTCTATTTTTCCCACTCATTGTTTGGACCTGAGTGAAAACTATACCAATATCCAACATCATGCTTACTTGCTGCTTGCGTGGCCTGTATACCAGTACCCATCCGTGGACAGTGGTTGGGAACCCCTGATATATGTTGTCAAGAGTACAGGCTGTCTGACCATTCTTAGAATGGCTGCTATCCTAAGGTTTCACAAAATATTTTAGCTATATACATATCCCGGAAATCTAAACACAATTAATTTGAAACATAAACATAATCAAAACAATAGTCGATTACAGAAGAAAACAGAAAATCATGGAAGTAGCATAAATCATTGCGGCAGATATAACAGTTCAGTAAATTTATTGTTAAAATCTCTGGGTAAGCAGAAAAGTCTTATTTTGTACATTAAACTTAATAAAAAAAATTATCACGTGAGCTCCTGGAGCAGGGCATTTCATAAACACAGATGAAAATTATATCCTAAGGATAGTCATTTTAAACCCTTGAATTAAACTGACATACTGTCCTCAATATCTAATTTTTGCATTTTTTTCTGCAAATGCATGACACAGAAGCATAAAAATTTTAAATGTAGCCAGAGGAAACGTGACTTCTCAAAATTTTCATTCGCTGAATGCAATAGAATATTTTCCCACTTAACTATCTATAAGCCTGTATCAGAGGTGGGATTCACTTACCTTCCCTACTGGTTCACAAATGTGAACGTGCATGGACACGTACTCGTTATGCTCATACATGCCCCATCTGTGCATGCGCGTTGCCTGCTGCTCGTGCGCAGTGATAGCATGTTATGTCAGGGCGGGTGGGCAGAAACTCCCACAGTTGCCGCTACTGGTTTGCGCAATCCGGAAAGAACCGGCTGAATACCACCACTGGCCTGTATCTTAAATTTGTAACTGATACTCTAATGTATTTCTAATGTATATGTTTAAAAAGGAAGGAAGAATGGTAATGAGTATTGTTTTAAAAAAGGAAACATAACTAAGTATTAAAGCCTTTTGGAAGGTATCTATTTATTATTTTAAAAGGCTTCTTTCAGTGAATATAAAGATTTTTCCCATTTAAAGCAATCCTGCTAACTGCCATACTTCCCTTTTTACCTATTACTAGCAAAACCAACTCTTGAGTCATGGTTAATTTTGCTGATTCTTCTCCTGTCTTTCTTTTAAGATAAACTGATAAAAGTGTTGAGATTCATTCATTTCTTGCCGAATCAGAATGTTTTGTGAAATAAGAGAAAACATAAATTTGGCTTCATAGCTTTATGGAAAAAGAACATAATTAAAAGCAGTCCATACAGCTGGCTCTCGTCTCCTTGCCAAATGCATATTGGCTATGGCCCTTAACTAAACAAAAGCTAAGGTTATGTTTTGCAAGCATAGGAAACAGCCAAGGGAAGAAAAAACAGTCTCAAAGGCTTTTAAGAACAAAATTGTACTATGGATGCTAAACTACATACGTTATATTAAATGCAGTGAGCACAATATTTGAGTTCATTTTGTAAAATGAAGTTGGAAATAATTAATTCTGGTGCTTTAAAATTTCTACTAACTTCTTTTTGTCTGCAAAGAAGTTTGTATATCATTCTATCTAAGGACTAATTTGACACTGAATGCATGAGGAAAATTAAATATTGTCAATATAGGTAGTTTGCAAGGGAGATGCCTGGTACAGACATTAGTAGTCAAAATATTATAAAGTCACTCAAATTCACACATTTTGCTATTTTTTCAACATTTTGAGTAAGATTTTGAGTAAGAATACCAACATATCACAACATTCAAAACTCTCATGCAAATTCAATTACTCATTAAAATAATAGTTTTTGGGCACTCTACAGACTTCATCCAAAAAATGACATGGGTCCATATTGTCAACTTCTGGATCTCAAAATTTTCAGTAGTGTTATAGTAGTCTGCACCATCACTGAACTAAGCATCTGTTGCTCATATTTATCTATTATATATTTCCCTTATGGGTCCAAGACTAAAAAACAAACAAAAAACAAAAACAGCTGACAGCCAATCATAATCATAAGCTCCAATAGATCTTCCCTGCTTTAAAAAAAATCAAATCACATTTTCTACCGTGAATAGGGCTGCAAAACTGCCAGATGATAATTAGACTACTCTGGAGATGCTCAGATAATATTAGACACACCTAGCAGAGTGACTGTTTGAAGAGAAATGAGTTCATCAGACTTGTCAGTTTGCTGCAGTAATCTTGTACTCCACAGCTGGTTGGGGAATTCTGGGAGTTGAAGTCCACCAGGCTTAAAGTTGCCAAGGTTGGAGATCCCTGCTCCACAATACTGTTGATAAATTATTTTTAAAAAGTCTCTTGCAGAGCAGCAAATCTGTTAATTACAGACCCTTCTTTGCCTCTTCTTTTTCTCTCTTCCTACAGTTGCCTTTGAGTATTGGAAAACATCTGGTTGAGATCCTATTACAAATTCAGCTATACAAAAGAACGGGGCTGTTCTTAAATGCTTGTATTGCACATTCTTGCATTTTGCTTGTCATTTTACCATCTACTGCAAATGAAAATAAGCTCTACAGATTGTTATGAAATAGGTTACATAAAGTTCATTGATGTAGAAAACAGCTGCTGCTGTTACTCATCTAAGAGCATTGTATTCACATTGCCATAAATAAATATGCATAGAAGATATTATAGAATGTAAAACAGAGATGTATTGGTCAATTTTAGAGTAAGCCACTACCTGAAAAATATCTACCTAATCTAAATACATCTTGGAATTATCCCTTGGTAAGGTGTCCAATACAATATCTCCTTAAAAGCATGTTTTATAATGTTTGTTTTGAGCAAGGGTATTCATGGCATTCTTTATATACCCATAAATAACCCAGGCAAGTGGAAGATGGTAGCAAGGTTGACCCATGAAGAAAGCAAAAAAGAAATAAGGATCTCTTCTAAGTATAAGTGTCAGGGGTTAAACTTTCTAAAGCATCACTCATTCATGGAAATATGAGGGAAGTTCATATGTGAGTGTCAGAAACAAACTGTACAGGTTTAGTCTTTCTTTTCCATGGTTCTGCCACCTAATCACCAAATTACTTTTTTAAAAAACATTTTGGAAAAGTAAGTGCTTTCTTTATGAGTATATTAAATACATAGTTATATTTCTTCTTACAGATCTGAGTTGCAAATTAATGCTTGCAGTGGCCTAACCTTACACAACTAATTAAGAAAGATATGGAACAGAAACTAAATTCTATGGCAGATCAAATTCTGTCCCTTGTAGCACAAGTGCATGACTATAGCATTACCCACAACAAAGGTTTATATACTTGCCCTTATTCTCTATTGCCATTAGCCAGTATTCTTCTAAGGCAGGAAAGAAACAGCTTATGCAAAAGAAATAATAATAATGGATATAAGGTTGATATTAGAAACAACATCTTTTTAGATTGGGGAAACTCAATTTTGAGATAGGACATATATGTATATGTATATATATTTTCAAAAATTCTACAGTAAAAGTGTACTCTTAACAACATAATTATTACTGTTTGTAGTTCCACAAAAGAGTATATTATAATACCTACACTGGAATTTTGGGCACCACAAAGGTGTTTGTTTTTTCTCTGTATGCTGTTTTTATTGTGTCTCAAAAAGAGCCAGCAAGATGGCAGCTTTAATTAACATAACCAGTTACTGGATCATTGCTTCAGAAATATTTTATTACCAGATTTGTCAATGGTAGAGCTTCTAATAATTGTTTTTTTTTTAAATTCAGGTAAATATTCTGTTACGTCCTCAACTTACGACCCTGCCAAAAGGCCCTGCCAACAGCAGGTTGCATCTGATTGGCTAAGACACAAGTAGCCGGCAAGCGGGAAAAGAAAGCCCTTTTATTGGTTTACTGTTTGACAGCTCGAGTATAAAAGGAGGTGTCACTCAGCACTTTTTGTCTTTGCTGTTTATCAAGTTGCCTTGTTACTACTGTTCAATAAAAGGTTGTTTTCACAACCAAACTGCCTAGCCCCAGTTCTTACACCCAGGCTCTCCATACAGAACACTGGCAACGAAGGTGGTATAGACTGAAGTAACAGCCAGCTAAAGTCACTGATAGAGCTGATTTAGCCGGAGCACAGTAAAGACCAGGTCACTAGTCTGGCGATGAGAAGTCGCAGCAAGGCAACTTGACAAGCCACACATCCTTACAGGATGGTTACATTGCCTGCATTCACACCCTTCGAACCAGCCATTGAGACTTGGGATGACTACTTTGCATGGTTCAAGCGTGTCCTACAAGCAAATGATTTTACGGAGCTGTCAAGCACCTGCAAAAGGGGCTATTTCCTCAGTTCCTGTGGGAGAAAGATGTTCGCAATGGCTCTGACAGCCTTGACACAGGGCCTTGGGAGACTATACTAGAGAAGCTGAAGAACCACTATTCTCCAGCTCCCTCTCGCATCGCTAGGCAGTACGCATTCCGGCAGCGAACCCAGAAGGAAGGGGAATCTATTAACGAATATGCTGCCCTGAGGACAGCAGCCCTGAACTGTGACTTCCGTGAGTTGAATGATCTCTTACTCGACCAACTTGTCTGTGGGGTGAGAAACCTCAAGTTGCAGTGTCGGCTGCTGGCCTACACTGAACTGAATCTCCAAACAGCGCTTGATGAAACCAGGGCTTCGGAATTGTCAGACAAGTCAGCTGCGGAGATTCAATGATTCCAGTCAGCAGGCACTCTAACCAGCAGAAGCCAAGCAGTTCACCGAGAGAATTCTGACAGTGAAGATCCATCGGACGAGGAGGAGGATGTGAGTCGCCTCAAAACAGTGAAAAAGAAAACAAATTACCTCAGGCAAGCTGCCTGGGCTGTGGCAGGAACCATAGCAGACTTGAATGCAGGTTCAAACCCGCCATCTGCTGCCGCTGCAGGAAGAAGGGACAGCTGTCATGTGTATGCAGAGCTGCTTTTCCTGAAGCACCAACAGAGCCTGCATTTACTAGAAATAGACCTCAGAACTTCAGGAGAAAATTGTTTCACCATATTTTGGGACTTTCATCCCAGACTTATGGCCGTCAGTCATGCAACAGTAGCAGCAACATCTAACAAACCTTGCCTCACAGTAAAGTTAGAAGGAATTCCAGTCAAGATGGAAGTGGACACTGGATCATTGAAGTCACTCATTTCTATGGCCACTATGCAAAAGTTGTCACCTGCTTTAGCCAGTCTTCGCCTCAAACCTTGCCCTATCAGACTCAAAGACTGCCAGGGCAAGCCTATTCCCATTGAGGGCTGTGGCAACTTCCACATAAGCCGAAGAAACGTCTCTGGCCTCCTCCCACTGATCGTGGTGAGCGGCCACCTACCCAGCCTCTTAGGCCTTGACTGGTTCCAGGCTCTCAGCCTCAATGTGTCCGACATCCACTCCACCACCACTGATGACTTCAGGAAGCTGACCACCGAGTTTGCAGATGGTTTTGATGACGGACTCGGTAAATATAAGGGGAGACCCATTTATTTTAATTTGGACTCTCAAGTAGCACCAATCTTCTTGAAACCTCAAAGGGTGTCATTTCCACTGCACCCCAAAGTGGATCAGGAGCTGGACAAGCTCATTGCCCAGGGATTTTACAGGCAGTGGACCATTCCCCATGGGAGACCCCTATAATAATTCCCATTAAGCAGGATGGGTCGATCAGAATCTGTGCTGACTTCAAGGGGACCATTAACAAGGCCTTACAGGCCAATCCCTGTCCTGTGCCTGTGGTGCAGCATCTAATTCCAACTTTTGATTCATCTAGCCCCTCCTTTCTCATGATATGCTCTGCGTATAAGTTAAATAGGCAGGGTGACAATATGCAGCCTTGCCGGACTCTTTTTTCAAATTTGAACCAATCAGTGGTTCTGTGTCCGGTTCTCACTATTGCTTCTTGACTCGCATATAGGTTTCTCAAGAGACAAATAAAATGGTCTGATACTCCCATCTCTTTAAGAACCTGCCACAATTTGTTGTGATATATATAATCAAAAGCTTTAGCATAGTCAATGAAGCTGAAATAGATGTTTTTTTGGAACTCCCTAGCTTTCTCTATGATCCAGTGTATGTTGGCAATTTGATCTCTAGTTCCTCTGCCTCTTCGAAATTCTGTCTGTACTTCAGGTAGTTCTCAATCCACATACTTCTGGAGCCTAGCTTGTAGGATTTTAAGCATAACTTTACTAGCGTGTGAAATGAGTTCAGTGGTGCAATAGTTTGAACATTCTTTGGCATTGCCTTTCTTTGGAATTGGAATGTAATCTGACCTTTTTCAATCCTGTGGCCACTGTTGAGTTTTCCAAATTTTCTAGCAAATTGAGTGTAGAACTTTTACTGTATCATCTTTTAAGATTTTGAATAGCTCAACTGGAATCCTGTCACCTCCACTAGCTTTGTTGTTGTGGTTGCCCCTAGGTTTACTCATATTACAAAACTGTTGCACAAGTTGCATTGGCTCACAGTTAAATCTAATTCAAGATGCTAGTTATCACCTTTAAAGTCCTACATAGCACAGGCTGTGGTCATATGCAAGACAACCTCTCTCTGAGGGTATCTGCCCATCCCACCAGAGAAGATAGGATAGTCATGCTCCAGATTCCCTTTTCCCCCAAATATGGCAATCTTGTGGGTCTTTATAAGCATGCCATTTCCACTGAAGCTCTTGCACAATGGAGCACCCTCAACTCTGAGATCCAAAGGCCTCCATCCTTTTATCCACTTAAAAAGAGTTAAAAACTTGGCTCTTTCCTCAGGAAGAATGAAAGAATGAACTGGAAGAATGAACTGAAAATGTGGATTGCAGCAGAGAAGTGCGGTTGTGGCACCAGGTTTTTCTGGCTTTTTATTTAGTTGGTTGGCTGGTTGGTTGTATACAATGGTTTGTTAGTTGTAAGTTGCCCAGTTTGTTTCTAAAAGTTTGTTTTAAAACATTTGTTTTCAATAAATAAGTATATAAATAAATATGTTATGCTGTGTTATGATCCACAGATGTTTAATTCAGTGGTTTGTCAGCAAGGCAGAAATCTATATTTATTCAACAAATGTCTCAATATGGAAATAAGACAATGATTTTTGCAAGAAAGAGAGAGCAAATCACACTGAGAACTGGTTGGTCTACATTGTCAGACATGCAATGCTGAATTCATAAAAGGTTACTCCCCCTATACACTAGGGTTACAGCTCTCGACTAATGGACTGTCACATTCTGGACATTATCAGTGGAACATTATGGTTTGGATTTCTTTGTAAATCTATACTACCCTTGTGTATGTAGTATTGTATGCTACAAAATACTGACCTTGCAAAGTAATGGTTTCTAATAATACTCAAAACAGTAGTTGAATTGCAGAAAGTACTAGCTAGGAGTGCCAAAAGTTTAACAAATGCTGCAATTGTCAGCAGAACGGATTGCTTCTTTAGTAACCATCAATCATTCTGTCTTGCATGCAATCAAAATAAACTCAGCAAAATTCATCTAATACATTTACTGTAATTCTCTCCATGCGGAGCCTCTGATGCACATTTATGATATTCTGAAAACATTTTTTGTGTCTTGCCAACCACCTAAGTCAGTATTTGTCTCAGGTTTATAATTTATTTCAAATAGTGTCTTTGCAATGAAAAAGACAATTCTTGCATTCACTCATATATTTTTCTTTCCCTAAAGACTACCTACAATATACTTTGATCCTTTATATTATTGGAGCAGTCTTGACTTGTATGTTTTTTCCATTACTCTCACTTTCTCAGAGATAAAATCCTCTCATGAATCAGTACCTGACTTAAGGCATTAGAATGAAAAATAAAACTCAGGACAAATAAGTAAATAAAAAACTGCACAGTGACTCAAAAATACCCAAACAAATATATACTGATGATGTTTCAATTGGTGATTATTAGGGATTATAAGGAATAACTAGATGAAAATATTGATACTGTATGTGTGTGTGGCAAACAGGTTGGGAATGGTTAGAAAAACAACTGAACACAACTCTGTCTGAATACTGTTGTACAAATTCTATACAAGTCCATGGTGAAACTATGTTTAGAACATTGCGTACAATTCTGTTCATCAGAAATTATTTTTAAAATTTTTTACAGAACTGAAAAAGATATATTATTTATTTTTTGAATGCAACAATTGGTGGACTGTTCATTTACAATTTTATAAAAGACAGCAGTTAATGCCAACCAACAATTTATTAATGAGTACAAAGTAATTTAGTCATACCAGTACTGTCAGTACTATTCCAGATAAAACAAAACATGTGTAAGATCTTCCTAAAACCCAGATCTATGGATGTTTCTTTCTGAGGGAAATAAGTTGCTTTAAAAGAGAAAGACAATCACTGAGAAGCACAGCCCACATCTCCTATAGAGTTAGAGTCCTTTACATTCTTTCCTTTGAAAGAATAGTCTGAGGTGGGCCAAATAGCGGGGGAGACATTTCATGGACATTGAAATAACAAATACTATGGCCCCAGGTGAATCAGGAGCCAGAAAATGACAAACATGATCAAGGCAGTAATGAGGAAACATAGCAATAGCACTTAGACTTATATACTGCTTCATAGTGCTTTTACAGCCCTCTCTTAAGCGGTTTACAGAGTCAGCATATTGCCGCCAAAAATCTGGATCCTCATTTTACTGATCTCGGAAGGATGGAAGGCTGAGTCAACCTTGAGCCAGTGAGATTTGAACTGCCAAAGTGCAGCAAGCAATCAGCTGAAGTAGCCTGCAGTACTGCACTCT
>JANHFT010002256.1:104495-123754 GCA_032467955.1 Pseudoxenodon macrops | reverse complement strand
GGCTGTGCATTATAAGAGAAAGCTAACTTAGAACAGCAGATTAAATATACCTGATGATGGCAAATGAGATTTTGCCATTTTCCCATTTATCAAAGCAGCCCAAGGAACAAGACTATCAGCAGCCATAATACCAGCCTTGTCTTAGCAAATAAAATTCTATAAGGAGGCGATGCCTAAGAGTTAAAATAATGAAGATCTTTCCTTCACCAGGAGGAAGACTTGATAAGTGCCAGTAAATTTAATTATTTACTGTCTATTTTAATGACTGTGACCGAGATGTTGCCAGTCAAAACTTCTGCCTTTCTTCATCTAACTAAGGAAACACTTTAAAAGTGTAAGGGAAAGAATGAACATACTAACACTTTAAAGAAAGGTCTAAAGTTAGCAGGATTACATTGAATGTTGGTGTCTGTTTTATAAAAAAAAAACTGGTACAGCTGGATAAGAATTAAAATATTTTGTTGTTTTGCTATAATTTGAATAGTTTGGAGATATATACTTTTGATAACAGTCTAATTACCAATTAACTGTAAAATTAAGATGATAATAATTCAAGCACTGGATAATTTCCAGAGATAAGTCAGAGTATGCATTTCATGATCTTTGAATCTCTGAACAGTCCAGTCCCTCTATACAAAATAAACAGTTTGAGAGTAATAATTTGCATGGCTATGAGCACCATACCATATCTGGTTTTTTTCCCCAGTCCATGAAGAGAAAAAAAACTACCAATGCATTTCATGGGAATTCCACTGTTTCATTAAAAATGAAAATGCTACCATTCATTTTGATGCCTATATGACTAGTTTACTAAATGAGTTAGAATGTAGACTTTTTTATTAGTTTTATTATCCTTGGTAGTGAAACATCCATATTAATAGAATTATATAACTAATGATACAGTAAGCCTGCTACAATATGAGATTATGATATAATTGCAATAAGCAAGTTCAACAGGAAATATATCAGTACAAAGTAAAAAAAAGCTACAAAGCAAAAGAACAGCCAACCATAATTTCATTAATAATTTGTTTTGGATTTACTCAGAAAGAAACAAATGGATTAATGAAATGAAATGAAAAAAGCAAATATGAATTAGAAATAAACTATACAATTCTGTCATCCAATTTGTGCAATTTATTTATTTACTACCGTAAATTATTAAGAACAAAATGTTTGATTGTGTTTTGATTAGTAAAAAAATTAAAAATAAATTTATTTAGATACAATAGAAAATGCTGTCGAATGATTTCCATGTTATCAACCAAACATATAGACTACCAAGTCAGATTTGATGATGATGATCAAAGATTTATTTTTAGTATAGTAGCTGATCATCCAAATCAAGTATCATTAGATGTACAGTAGATTAAAAAAATTAACCAAAAGACATTCATTTATTAATAATTACATTATTTGGGAAGTTCAAGTTGATTTTGCTGCTTTTGTTTTCTTTATTGATTTACTACTCTGGCCATTATAAAGACAATACACATCTACTTAGTGTAAGGCATGAGAGATCAAGATACAGTATTCCAGTTTTTCTCAACCCCAGGTGCTTGAAGATGAGTGGACTTCAACTCCCAGAATTCTCCCTCAACTAACTAGGCTAGCAGAGGAATTCTGGGAGTTGAAGTCCACCCGTCTTCAAGCTACCAAGGTTGAAAAGCATTACAGTATTCCAAATGTGGAAGAATTCAACTGAAAAGTTACCCTACTATGAAAGTCTGTGAATATTTGTTTTGTTTTGTTTTGCTTTGCTTAATTATTGAGTTCACTGCCAGTGCTCTTATCTTTAATACAGAATACGATCAAAGATCTATGAAGGAGTATCAGTAAACGAAATGAGCTTCTCCTATACTGTATATATACAGGTCAAATGTAATTTAAAATTTACATAATTTTGTTGCTGGGATTACATTTGTCTAGAGAAATATTCCAGGTTAGGAATAATTTCTGTAAAACATTTATAGGTACAAAATAACAGAGTTGGAAAGGACCTTTTTAGTCTGACCCCCTGCTCAGGCAGGAAACTCTATACCATTTCATACAAATGGTTGTCCAATCTCTTTTTAAAACTTCCAGTGTTAAGAGCATTCACAACTTCTGGAGACAAGTTGTTTCACTAATAAATTCTGCCATCAGCATGGAATGCCATTCTTATTGAGAATAGTAATTCTGATTATTATACTGTATGCATTTCTTGCCATACCATAAGGCAGACTTAAAACAGTAGATCACAGCCTTGCAAGCAAATGTTTAAAAAATTGATCAAACAATATGTGAGGAAATATTTTAAAATTAAGCAGATACTTAATGAATTTTAGTAAATACTTAATGTCTCATAGTAACAGTGCTTATTCTGTGTAGCTCACACTTAATTTTTTTCTGCAATAATGATGCTGATGCGATAGAAACTTTCAGTCACTTATACAGTATGCATTTAAGAAAACAAACCAGATATTGTAAATTAGGAGACAGATAAATAAAATTAATCAATTAATCATAATAACACCAGAAATAAAGAAACAATTCATTGAATCAAAATCTATAATTTAATTTTAAAAACAAACAACCATAATTTGATTAACAAAGGTATCCTCATGAACTTTCAGAAGGTCAAGTTACCAAAATGACCAGAAAAGATGGAGATGATTCCAAATAATGATAGAAAACAATGCTTTCTACACCTCCCATACCTCATGAAAATACAACACTAACAGCACCTTCTCCCAGGAGTACTTCCTTAGTCAACAAAGGTTGGAGTCAGTAGTACTACTAGTATCTTGAGGCCAAGATATATATAGCTTTATAAATCAAAATTATTCTTTGAAGTGCACTCATAAACATATTAATAACTAGTGCAAGGTGACATGATATGTGTAATGTGAACATAGCAATCAATAATCAATCAGACCTTTGCACCAAATGTATAGTCTTCAAAGGCATCCCAATGAAAAGTAGGTAAAGAAATTCCTGTGGATTTTATTCTGCAGCCAACTTTAGAGGGCCATGCTCATCTGTTTCTTTAAGCAATTCAGCCAGTGCTGTCCAAAGATGTTTCTGCAGTCATGTGGCCAGCGTTATATCATGCCGCAGCACAAAGCATATGGCAAAATATGGAATGCTGTTACCTTCCCACCAAAGTGGTACCTATTTATCTACATTCCTTTACACACTTTCAAACTACTAGATTGGCAGGAACTGAGGTATGAGACAGGAGCTCATTCCATCACATGATGGTAGGACTCAAACTGCTGGAGTATAGACTTCTCTGGCATCTTTTAAGCCACTGAGTCACCGCGCCTATCCCATGAAAATACATTGCGGAAAACTAATCATATGAGTTACAGTATCCAAATATTTCCACTCTAGGAATGGCTGTAATGAATGACTAGTCAATGCCTTTACCTGACTATCAAGCAGAAGTTGTGAGTCCAGAACACTTCTAAGTCACAATCTGCTTCCTCAGAGACAGTGTCACACTTTCAGGAAATAACATTTCATGTGATATAGAATTGGATTGATCAAACAATAATTTCATCTTGCCTGGGTTCAACATTATTAATCTAAAACCCAGATAATTTTACTCTACAAGATAGAGTTCTTTTCATATGTCAGGCCTTTATTATAACATGGGGAAGATCCTTTGTTCATTGGTAGGACCGAGTAAAACATAAATTAGATTTTTTTTTTCATTTGTAAAGGCAAAAAACATAAAAGTATCTTGTAAAATATAAGGCCAGTCAAGTTTATGCCCTGGAGTTATACTAGTCAATGCTGTGCAAAGCTTTATTGTAGAACTATATTCTGTCTGTATTTTTCCTTGATGAAGTATAAGACATTACTGAACTAAAACATAGACCTGAATTGCAAGTAGGTTCAATTTAACAATCCTCTCTACTTTAATTATAAACACAAGTCCACATTGTGTTTTCATTTTTGAGTAAGAATTCTTCAGATATGATTTCACAGAAGAAGGAATAAAATGTTTCCAGACAGACTGAACCTTCCCTTTGAGATCCAAGAAATATTTTAGTCAATATAAAGCCAATCTGCTGTCTCCAGCATACTTAGTGGAAACATTTTGTACATAGTTTACTGTGATATTACTGATTACTTGCAAAGCATACTTGAAATGGTTTTGAAAAGGCTATTGGAGAAAAAAAAATTACTTCCATTATTTAGAATCCATTTTTACCTAGTAATATCAACAGGATTGGGAAATTATAGGTGGGACAAAATTGGCCTTAAAATAAATGTGGCATAATTTTATTTATTATTTCATTTTTATGCAGTCTTGGGCCTGGGTGGTTGAATTTTGGGATATCTTGGTGTCCAGTTTTTGCTGGTAAATGAAGCTGTATATAAAATAGTACCACATCTATATAAAAAAAAGTGACGGATAAATATGCCAACCTGGTCTGTATATCTGAAAATTGGCAACAAGGAAGCTCTGTTGGAAATTTGCCCTCCCAGGTTTTAGGTCCTTTGGCCATTATAATCTCAAGGTTGGAAGTGAGCTACAGCCATAATCATGACAGACTTAGAAAGGTGCACTTAATTGTATCTGCTGAATAGAGAAACATCACAAACCCCTGGAAGATACTTTGATTATGCTGTTGAAATTTCCAGTTTTCTTCAACACCTTTCCCTGGGAGAAGGTTCCAGTGCAACGTATGAATTAGTGGCATTCACAGTGATGATAGGCTTATCACATGTGATTGTGGTCCCAGCACACATGGATGGGCACACACTTAACCCCACCTTTAATACTAAGCAGATCAGATAATTGATCTTCCTTTTCCAAGGTCAGATCATGAATATATCTTTATCTCCACATGGGCCAAATTCCTTATAGCTCCTATAATATTTCAAAATAAGTAAAAGAAGAATAAATATTATATTCATATGCTCCTGAAACTTTAGGGGCACCTTCACACACATATTGTGTCTATTATCAGCACCATTGTGCTGTTTCCGTTTCATTTCATTGAAACGTATAGATGACATTTCTCAAATAGTATCATTTCTTTTTTGACATTTGTGTTAGTGGTATTTCAGGGGCTTGGGGTTTTCTCCAACAACCTATATTTGGAGTCTTCTAATACATTCACAGGCAGTCGTTGTCAATAAACCCAATCGTATTCTAGACATGTTGACAACTCCTATGAAAACCTTAAAACCTGCTTCAGTTAATATCCTTCTCCCCCCTTCATTTATTTCTTCTCTCACCCACATTCCAATCCCTATGTTTATGTGCTATTTAATGCCACCCACCCCCAAGATAACATATTGTATGTACAATCATAGATATAGCATGTACCAACTTTCCCCCTTTTCTACAAGGAGTATAGATATGGATTTTTGTTATTTCAGAAGCCATTTCAAGGCCCTGAGGGATTATATTTGATTTCTTATTGGAATTGAATGAAAATAAGGTATAGATGGAACATGATAGCAATGTTCCAGTATCTAAGGGACTGCCACTAAGTATTCTTCAAAACACTCGAAGGCAGGACAAGAAGCAATGTATGGAAATTAATTAAAGAGAAAACCAACCTAAGGAGAAATAGTTAGAACAATTGATCAGTGGAACAACATGCTTCCAGAAGTTGTGAGTACTCCAACACTAGAGGTTTTTAAGAAGAGATTGGACAACCATTTGTCTAAAAGGGAATAAGGTTTCCTGCTTGAGCTGGGGGTTAGATTAGAAGATCTCCAAGGTACCTTCCAACTCTGTTATTTTGTTATTGTGTTACATTGTTGGAAGGAACACTGATTGATGCCTGCATTTCGAGGTGACAATTGTATGACTGTCTTAAAATGATGAGGGAAGGATGAAGGAATGGAAACAGAGCCACATAAAAATATATAAAAAAAACAGCTTTCTCTGACAGAATCATTATTTATTTTATTTATGTATTTCTTTTGTCAAGCACGTACAAGATAACAGATAAAAGTATAAACATGATTTTGAATACACGAAAAGGATATGAATTGTAAGTAAAATTTGAATGAACCTCTTAACCTAATGACTTTGGAGTTTCTAGTTTCCTTTTAACCATGTTCGGATAAATGAACTAGCTATTACTTCCAAACCTCCAGGTCTAATAACGCATTTCTCCCTCTCCCCCTCTTTCTCTCTTAAGCTGATGGCATTCACACCTGATGCAGCCTGAGGGAATGGAAAATGGTGCAAGTCTAAACAGAGGCACAAATCATCTCATTTTATACACAGAAGGTAAAAATCCAGAGAAGTCTCATGTTCTTATTTGATAGTTGGCTCTAAGTCATCTTCCTATGTGCTATGATGCAAACAACACTGGGCTCTTTTTTTTCTAAAACAGGAATTATGGGAACTTTAGAGGCCAATTATTATAGTTGTACTCACTGGGACATTCAAAGTACAGGTTCTGCAGCTCAGACTCATATTACAATACATGCATCAAAAGGTGTGCTATATATCATTTCAAATTAAAATAAAGAAATGAAAGTGTGATTTTATATTGCTGGTCCTACGCTAGAATTTGGTTCGTGCAAATATTTATTGTGCGCTTATTATGTTATTTAAAATTGTCAGTATGACACATTTGTAGATTTTACTTTAACTAAGGGATATAAGATTGCAGTCTCAAACAGTTTATAAACAACTATTGGATTACTTTATTGCAATTATAGACATAAAGATTCTTGCAAGAAAATCTATTATTTAGCATTTACTCTTGAGCGTAATTCTATATCATGTCAAATTTAACTTGTCTTCCACTTCTTTCAGTATCATTAAAAAAAAACACCTTTCTGAATAAGTTTTTCCCCCCTCTGATATATATATTTGGTAATTCAAAGCTGGGGGGAAATGCTCCAAAGCTAGAAAATCCTCAAATTAAATTCATAGTTGGGCACACTAAGAGGAAAAAAAATGACATCCATTATTCTTGCTAATCTGTAAAAGTATTTAGGAAGTTGAACACATGAAAAAGAAATAAAGGGAAAGGGAAAAAATGGGGGCTGATAAAGTTTCTGGCTACAATACAGGAGACATATCATTACCATATGATGTACTGTGGGTGTCAGCAGCCTGGAGCCTTTTCATTGAGGAAAACGTTGCTTTTTAACTGTGCAATGGAATAGAAGAAGCAGGAGGGGTTCTTACCAAGTGACAGTCTTGCCTCACTGAACTACCCCTCCTCCTTTCCACACCTGCAGGATCTTCTGCCTGGCTCTTTTCGGTTAATTGCATCTCAGCTCCAAGGGTGCCTGTTGCAAATCCCTGGATGAAAAGGTATGGCTTTCATTAATAATTCTTCTGAATGTATTTTCACTTTTAAAAAGCAAAATCTTTCTGAGAGTGTAAGAAAACTTCTTACTTGTGAGAGAAAATATTGTGTGTGTGTGTGGGGGGGGATATTGTATCTGTAATATTTGAGAACGTTACTGAGAACCTTTGCTATTTCCTAACCATAATTTACATTTTAGAGAGATTTTGTTGTTGTTATTTTTAGAATGCTTCTTAAGGCATTTTGCAGCTATGGATTTTTCTTGCATTGTGGAGTTTGGAGTGGGTGATATTGTAAGACGAAAGAACGGTGAGATTTCATGTTTGCACTTGAAAAACTGGAATGTTTTTCTTCCCAATGATTATTTTAAATTACAGAGGAAATCCATTCCTCATAGGATCAAAGATCCTTCTAAACATTCTAAAGTTGTATATTTGGTATGCATGTAGTGATTAGATATTTTAAACAGGAAAATTCTCAGCTGAAAAGTACTAAAGACAAACAAACTGAGCTGTACAGTGGTAAAAGCAAAGAACTGTAAAAGCAGATACTCACCCTGTCTGAAAATTGATATTCATGTGTTTCTCTAAGACTCTGACTACATCCTGCAGAATACTATATTTAACTCACTAGTTAGCAATACCTAATAAGTTGTGGGTATCTGAAATCCATTTACATTTTTATCAAAGGATGATTATCAAAGGATAATTCTGAAGTAAAACAGAACTGTAGTTTCCTCTTGTCTAAAAGCAGGATAAAATATTGTCTTCCGCCAGTCAGTTAAGTTAAATATTTATTCCAAGGATTGTGGCTACAGCTGATTCATCTAAAGAGATCTAAAATCCTGGACAGAAATACCACAACAAAAAGCAGTATGTACCACCACCTCTGTGGTCAGTGTAATATAATGTATTGTTTCAAAATAAGTTTCCCATAGCTAGTTTGTAGTTTTTGTTGCGTGAGGAATTCAGAGGTTTTGAATTATGTTTCTTCATAACCATACATGTTTATTCTGAATTTCCTATTCAAATTTATGCAGGAGAATATCCCATTAGGCTCATGGGACTCACTCCCATTGTACAGTAATGGAGAACTTGATGAAAGATCCTACAGTTACTAAAGAATACAGCAGGATTAGGCCCATTGTTAAAGGCAGAATGACCTTGTTTAATTATAGATTATTAAATGCTTTTAAAGACAGCATTTTAATAATTCATAAGCATTGGTTGTGATTTAAATGTAATAATCATATATCATTTATACCTCAAAACCAATAATCAAAATTAGTTATTCTTTAATTGAAAACAGTTTAAAGTATACATTATCTAATCTATAGGGTCATGATATTTCATTACTATTAGAAAATTAAAAAGCATCATCATGAAGTAGTTTATACGCCATGACTTATTTGATTACCAAAATAGCAATTTTTAGTATAAATTTTAATTTTAATGCCCTAAAACATGTGTTCCCCAGACATTCTTTTGAAATAGAAAAATATATTTATTCACTATACACTAAGGAATCAGTTGGTGCAAAATAAAGCAATTAGCTAGAATTAGTCTAAACTATCTACATAGCCTTGGGTTGAGGTAGTTAGCTCTAGAGTGTTAGGACTGATTAGGAGATCTGGGTGCAAGCTTATATCCCATAATGCAACTTAAGAGGTGACTTTGGGGCATTTTCCTGTCGTGCTTTTCTTCCATAAGATGATTATGGGAACAAAAGGTAGTGCATGCATATGTGAAGGAATCATGAGGATAACCCAATGTTTCACAAAGAAGAATCCACTTGTACAATGGAGTCTTTTCCCCCCCATTCTCTTCCTTTTATGGAAGGCTGCAGAGAGAAGCAAAAATGCCTCCTCTTTATTATAATTTCCACCTCTGGAAAACTGATTGGATTTCATTCCCTACTTTGTACAAGGATTTCTCTGAAAATATAATTTTCTATAATTTTCACTCTATATAATCATAATTCTATAATTTCCACTCTAATTTCCCTGCAATTAAATAGATCATCTAGTAAATTACTATTTCAATAAAATGGCATAATGGTTTTTTGGTATGAGATATAGTTTTGATATCATTTTGGCAAATAGCAAGGTCTCATGTCACAAATATATATAGTCTTATTGACTCTAATTAGGATCAATAAGAGAGCAAAATTCATGCCACAGTGATACCAGCTAAATTATATCCAAAGAAACAACAAAAGACAACCTATTCGCATGAATAATGTTTATTCATATACTATTTTTATTCTAAAAATGTATTAAGAACAGTGAGCATTTGTGTTCATTTCATTTGTTCATTGAACAATGAAATGTGGCTTCATTTTTTTAATACTCTGGCAATAATATCAATCTTTTCTGTGATTTGGCTTTTGTTTGCTTTTGCTCTTGTATACAATTTAAGTATACAAAAGAAGCTTTATATAAATTTCTATTTATAGAAATCCTTTCAGCTCCTCCCATTTCTCCTTGCATCATTCACCCTGGAAGACCTGAATCTTCAATTAAATATCAGTTGCCTAATTAGTAATTTAAGTTCCCTACCATTTTATCAGCTTAAATTTCATTTACATTATTACGACAATTGAACTGTTTTTTTCTTCCTTTGATGCATAAAGTTAATTTTAAGCAATTAAAACTTCATTTCACAGGGTATTACTTACTACCTGATAACTTTGTTGAGTGTCAAAATCAATCAACCAATCTCACCCACTCAAACCCCACTCATAAATTTCAGAACTTCAGAACAGCCATCCAAATATAAAATGTAGGGGGAAAATATTTCAGTCCAGTTTGACTAAGAATTAGAGATGGAAAATTTGTATGACTTTTATCCATCATTATTGTTCCAGTAAAGGCATCTGTTATTAATAAAATGTAAGTTAAATCAGTGATATATAGAATTGTCTCTATGTTGCTTTTTGTAACTCTGGATTACAACGGTTCTCTGTTTCGTGTATAAATTGTGAAAATACAACCACTCATTGTATTGACATGTGGATAGATAGACAAACATGCCCCCATTTTATTTTCATTCTATTCATTTAAAAGGGAGGAAAAAAACCACAATGTTAAAAAATCTTTTAAAATAATTTAATAAAGGATTTCTAAAACATTTTTAAAATTGAAACTCTACCTGAAATCTATATAATATAAGATATAATAACAATATCATGCAAGAACAGAAGGACCAGAAGTGCCATAACTGGAGGTGTTTGCATGGGGTCAGAAGGTGTCAAATAACATGATACATCATGTTGCTGTAATGCAAGCCCTGCCCCCTTAGTATATGCATTATGGCATCTCACACACATGTATGAAATAGGTACAGTTTGGGTTGTAACAACACAATGATCTGTTGTCAGTTTGACAAAAGCACTGGATCCTTTGGATATGTTTGACCAGACATCTGGAAAATGGCACCAGAATACTGTGACACCAGAAGCTTCTTAAATGATAAATGTGGAAAAGATACCCAAATTATGTTTCCATCTTGTACACCTTTGCTTTGACTTCTAGATTCATTCCTGCTCTGCTGAATAGATGAACTAAATCATGAAAGTGGCTATCCTTTTTCTTCTATTCCTGCCACTTTGCTTGGCCAAACCATTTTATCAAAGAGGCTTGTTTGATTTTATGCTTGAAGATGAAGCAGGATCTGGAATGCCTGAACCTGCAGGGTATCCTCCTATGCTAGTATGCCCATTTCGTTGTCAATGCCACCTCCGGGTTGTTCAGTGTTCCGATTTAGGTAAGTTGAATGAAATGTTACCTCATAAAATGTTTGTTTTGATTGATTTAAATGAGTTTGAATTATTCTGTGGCAATAACACTGTGTTCAATGTGTTGAATTTCCTCTAAATGAATTGAAATATGTGATGTGATGTTATGTTAAATAATCTTATCAACATATAGAAGGCCTTGGTTTCCACTTCCTTTCCATTCATTTTATCCTGTCTTTTATTTCTAATCATATGAAGAACAAAAGGGATATAAGGAGAAATGATCATAGAAACTTTATATAATTCATTGGTTTAACTGCAGTTTATTCATTTAGCATTAATAATCTATTTTGTCCTCTTTCTACCAATGTTGGAGATGTTTTTTAAGACTGGCTGAGGCAAAAGGAAAACAATTCAGTACAATGTATCAATAATAAATAATCAGAACACGAATGAAAAATATTGAATATAAAGGCTATAATACCATTATGCTTTAAAGGTTTCCTAATTTCCTTCAACTATAGTAAGTTGCAAGTATAATGGAAACAGCTTTTTATCTCCTGAGTTGCTTTCTATCTTCAGTTCTAATCATTTTCAGTTCTTTGTTCCAGTTACAAACTGCTTCTAATATGTAATGCACATTGTTTTATTATTTCTTCTCCTAAGTTGTATAAGAGGTCATTTTCCAGAGGCATTAGCTATTTAGTAGAAATATAACTATACAAAAATTATGTAATTGTCAGAAAGCTAAGAAATATTTGTATTCATCGGTCATTCTTAACCATTTAGGATGCCAAAAAATTGAAATTTATATCATTCACTTGCTTAAAAAGAAGTATAATCATGGCCTGATAATTCATTTCTAAAACAAGGTGCATGTCAAATATCTGAAGCCCTGCTATATTTCATATATAAAGGCAGTGATGACAAAGTTAGCCATGAATTGAAAATTCTTTATAGGTTTTTTTTCTACTTTTTGGTTTAGTATTTGTGTTCACATTATGAGCTGCATTGTTCTTAAGTGATAAACATTACATAGAAAAATAAAATATGAGCGTTAACCAAACATTCTTGGTCCTATATCTTAAAAGGAATTTCAAGTTTCTTACGTTTCCTACTGTAATCATAAGAATTATATAAAAGTTTAAACATTAGGATATAGTGATTTTTTTTCTTAAAATGATGTTTTTTATGTTTTTAAAATGAAATGGTTGAAATAACTACAAATGATGCTATGGAATTTTGAGTATAGTTTTATTTCAATGCAGTGTTCCATATTTATAGAATTCCAAAGATAAATACTGTCCTTACTGTAAAAGAGGAAATTGTTAGGTTGCCTGCTAGGTAGTTGTGTTGCCACAAGTAAGTTCCAGAGGATATGAAAGAGCTCCACAGATTGTCTGTTCAAATATCCTGTCAAAGATTCTGTTTATATCGCAATTCATCAACATATTTTATAACCCTAACAAATGATATGCATTGCTCATATATCTAAATATATGTTGCTTTATTTCAAAATACTGGTCTAAAAAAATAGGAAATCTGCCTTCCCTTCTTCCCACATCAGCAAACTATTGCTTTGCAATCAGCAGTAGAAGTCTCCAGATTCCAAGTGAATTAATGTTGCTATGCTGTAACAAGGCTAATTGCTGCTCTGCAGATTTCCCCATTTCCAATGGACAAGAGTAGAAAATGATATTATTACCAAATCAAAATATTGAGTACCACTTCTGGTATAAGCTTAAATTGTGCTTGAACTAATCAATGAGTTAGTAAAATATTCTTTAATTGCAGGTTAATTGCATAGAGATATTATTTAATTGCATGTTTGGCCAAATTTAGTCAGTGATAGTACTGATATAACTGTATAACAATTTGGGTGGAGATTGAATTTCATAACTGGTCTTCTCTCTCTCTCTTTCTCTCTCTCTCTCTCTCTCTCTCTCTCTCTCTCTCTCTCTCTCTCTCTCTCTCTATCTCTCTCTCTCTCTCTCTCTCTCTCTCTCTCTCTCTCTCTCTCTCTCTCTCTCTCTCTCTCTCTCTCTCTCTCTCTTTCTCTCTCTCTCTCTCTCTCTCTCTTTCACACACACACACACATCCCAATTCTTTGTTGCATCCACAACATCATCTTTTATCGAATCCACAACTATAATTCCATTCAAACAGACAAAGGCACATTGACTCATTGATTCTAGTGGTGCGATAATACTTTCTCCCTCTACTAAGAAACAGAAATGAGCACCTGCTCTAGAGTCAGACACAACTGGACAGGGGAAACCTTTATCTTTACCTGTTTATTCTTAAGTTCTGAGTGACTTATTTTAAATAATGTGACCTAATTAGTACTTGTAAGAGTTAATTGGTTATTTGAATTTAGGTGACCTCAGAAGAATAGCCATTTTGCAGTTTACCACTCATTTTGGGTTATTAAAAGGTATTCCTCACAGTACAGATCCTTAAGGAATCTAACCATTTGTATGGTTCCTTTGGCAAGAATGTATAAATTATTTTTATTCTCTGTTTTCCATCATGTTGGCTTCCCAATCTTCTCTGATGTAGGCCCTCTTAGAAACATGATACATATATTTATTAGAAGATAAACAATTTCATAGCTGAATTCTTTGAGAACCATCAGATGGATACCATCTGGAGTGAATCTAGTGCTCTGTTTGTTTTCAGTATTTCAGGAAAAAAGCTAAATATTCATATTTAAAACCTTTCTGGAAAACATACTCCTTTCATCTTTCTATCTGATTTTCTCCAGGTGATATATTTTAATGTTTAAAACTATTTAAACTTAAGGTTTTTAATTTTAATATCTTTTTAATATCCTGCTTTGTGTCCATTGCTATTTTCTTCTAGTTTTGTATTTTTTACAAGTATCAGTTTATTTTTGTTACCATTTGCAAACAAATCCCTTTCTCTAATAAATCCTTTACTACACTGCCTATTGACCATGTTGGACTTGATATTAATTTCTTGATCTTCTAAGTTTTGTTATTGTGATTTTAAATACTTTTTCAAATAACCTTTGAGTTCTGGAGATATTTGATATTCATGATTATTCTTCCAACTTCTATGTTACCAGTTCCTTCATTTTCCAGAACTTCCCTTTTAGAAATATGACTATATTAGATTTGTTTGGAAATGTTCCATACACACACACACACACACACACACACACACACACACACACACACACACTCAATTTGATTGGCAGCTAGAATTTATTCTACAAAAGATAGAAAAAACAATGGACATACCGTATATTGGTCATCAGGCTAAGCCTTAGTCATGTGTGAATAATAAATAGAGGAATGTTACAGAAAGTCAATCATTGCCATATGGTTTCTTATGGTTGGGTATATTTCATGTATTATAAATTACTAAAAATCCAAAAAGGATAAACTATGCAAATGTATTCAACCTGTGTTTGTAAGAAACCTGTCAGATAAGAGATGACATAGGTGGCAAGGTGTCTTATCTTAATCCTTAAAAATCAAATGCTCATTAGGTATTAAAACCAAGACTAAGTCCACAGCTGATTTTTACAGCTTCACAATTTATACAATTAAGACTTTGAAAGAGAGGCTAGGAATCTGTGGCTTAAATAACAGGAAACCAATAGTGAATTACTTTCTCTGAAAAAGTATTGGATAAAATGGACAAGTAAATTTAGAGAGAAGAATCTGGGAGTGTTATAGTTTTGATTTAATTTTGTTAAATTTTAATAATTTTTGCAAAAATGATATATTTCATATAATTAAGCAAAAATAATAAACCACAGTAGACACTTTAAGTATAAAGCATCATACTTTCTTAACACAGCAGCAATCATTACATTTTTAATTCATTTATCTCCAAAATCGTTAAAGAGGGATAGCCTATACCAGTAACATATGGTCCTGCATCTAGTTAGCACAAAGGTTCAAAACGTTGTTGTCAGTTGGCAAAATGGACTTTTACTGTTTGCTACTTTGAAAATTGCTTCTACTCTCCTTGTCCTGCAAATGGTCCAATAGTTCCCTTTTACAGTAGTTTTGGCTACCTGTAGTGGAAAGATTACCTATTTCTCAATTATAGACATCAAAAATACAGGAGATTTCAGATGCAACAACGATTGGCACCATCAGAATTTTTAAAAAAAATGCCATTAAGGATTAGCATATTTCATATTCTAAGTACTTTTTTTGCTCATCAGTGCAATTTATACCTTGATGGAATATACCACATCATATAAGTTACCCAGAACAAAACTCCCATTGAAAGATAATATAGCAAGTTTCAGCTTGATTACATGATTGGTCACAAGTTAACTGTATATAAATGCTTTGTGCATTTTGAATCCTGGAAAAAAGAAAAGATGGAATACTGCAAAAGAAATTGCTACATAGATGATGTACTTGATATAGTTAACTACTGACATAAATCGCTTTAACTGTGTTTAGTGCCTGGAAGGGAGACATCTGGAAATTCACTCATGCCACTACTGGCTCTTTGATATTAAAAAAAAAGATGAGCTATAAATCTGCTAAAATAAAATTAAATTGATGAACAACAAGTTAAGTCAATTCAACTATCTTTTTACAGTTTGTTTTTCTATTAGAAAACAATACTAAAAAAAAACTCTTTTTTCTATTATATAGTTGTGCGGCCCTATTTTTTTTGTCATGCAATAATAACACAGAACCCTGGAACAACTGCTACAAGAATATACATTAGGTCATTTAGACTGTGTGTAAAGCAAGATTGTATGAAATAATTTTAATTCCATGTAAACTGAATTTGAAAACGGCTGCACATTTTAAGCAATCTGTCTGAAGATATTAAAGCATAGACAACTAAGTAGAACTACATTCTTCACACGACACATAAACCTATATGCACATATTCACATATACATACACAAACGCATGCAACCTAGTCTCAGTTTCAAAAAGAAATAATAACATTCATATAATTTAATCAAGAAATATGTTAAGATTTTATTAATCCAATAAAGTGAGCATTTACATTGTGATCAGTCATCAGTATTAGTCCTTTTTAAAATGTGTTTTGGAATTATGATCAATACAGAAATAATTTCGCAGTTTATTTTAGTAGAAGGATACATATCCAATTAAACAACTGCTTGATCTGCCCATACTGATTGTATACAATTTACTGTCTTCAGAGCCTTGACAAGTAACTGAACCCAAACAAGGTCTTTCTTCAAACATTTGTCTGGTAAAACCTGAAGAATATAACATTGAGAAAGTTTCCAAGTCTGGCCTCAGATTGTTGTACAGAATTATAGTCTAGTTCTAACTGACCATAATTAGAACATGGAATTTTGAAAATGATTGAATGCACTTAAATCTTTACCTAACTTTTTATTTATTTTACATTCATGCATGCATAAATCACTAGTTTGTAATAGTGAACAATGAAAAAGAGATGGACATCTGAGAATATTAATGAAATTGGGAATTATGATTAGAACTGACTTCTTAACCCTTTCACAGCAGTATGAATAGCATTTAAACCACTGGTTTGCTGCCTCCCGCGCCGCGTGGGAATGCCTCATGGGCGCATACATGTGCATTAGCAAAAGAACCCAAAAAATCTCCCACCAAAAAAGGCCGAAAACAAGATGGCGACACATTAGCAGTGCCAGAAATCTGGCTTCTGCGCATGTGCAAAAAAACAAAAAAAAAACAAAGAAAATTCAAAAAACTTTTTTCCCCCAAAAAAGAATTTCAAAAAAAAAGATGGCGGCGCCCATGGAGAAGAAGCGGTTCAATGACATCACCATTGGCCTACTATATACTCAGTAGAACCGGTCCGAACTGGTAGGAACCCACCTCTGATTTAAACTGTATGTGCTTTCAGGAATTCCTCATGAATAAAAAAAGAAAGGATCACAATGATTTATATTCCAAATTGAATATGATTTTTTCCATAACTTTTAGATAATAAAGTTATATATTTGTTTGCAATAATTCCGATTGAGTTGAAAGTCTAATTAACCTAATATAATTAACTTATTTCAGGTATCTTTATTGTTTTGCTTGTAATAATCTTTCATCCCCCGTCCCTTATAGGTTTGAAGGAAGTTCCGAAAGATCTTCCCCCAGATACTACTCTACTTGACTTACAGAATAATAAAATAGCTGAAATAAAGGATGGAGATTTCAAAAATCTGAAGGATCTTCATGTAAGTTATAGTGAAACCCACTATGTTATTAGTGTTAAAGGGATAATGTACAAAGAGATAGTGCACAAACACCTTCATCCCAATTTTCTATCTAAATATGGCATATGGCATAACTTTCTTTCAAGGTAAGGAAAGCCTAGTGCTGCGGGTTAGTAGAAAAGAACAAAAAGTAGTGATCAAATGGGAGATGAAAAAAGAGAAGCAGGAAATGAAATACTCCAGGCCAATCTCCTAGACCATCTTGGGGACCATTTCAGACCATTATGGTGTGTGACTGTGTTTGTGAGAGAGAGAGGGGGAAGAGAGAGGGAGAAGGAGAGAGAGAGAGAGAAATTTATAATTGTCAATGGAAACATTAATATTTGATGTTTTTGATAATAAGATAATTCTTAAATCTAAGGAATTTCTTGGAATGTGCATCTAGGAATTCAGGGCTGCTAAAGTTTCCAGAAGATGGCCAGTCTCCAAAAAAGAGCTTTTTTGTTTCCATGGCAAGTATACTTTGGCTCTTGCATAGCCCTTTTAATGTCTAAACTATTTAACATCTACATAAACCGGTCAATTGAGGTTTATCTGGAACTTAAGAGTGCCACGCCATCAATACACTGATGACAGGATTTCTCTTTCTCATGAAATCCCTGAGGAGAAGGGGAAGTGTTTAATCGGTGTTTGCCAGTAATAATGGACTGGGTAAAGCCAATGCACCTTAGTCCTATTCACACATCACAGAAGTACTGTTAATAGGTGATTTTATATCACTTTATTGGTCAGCTTTGCATAGGTATTTATGCAAAGGAATCATGCTTTCATGCATGACAGTATAGCATCAAATATACCGTAGGCACACATTATAAATGCTCAAGAGGCAAACACTTCTATTTATGTCCTCTATGTCTTTAAGAAATCCTGAAAAAGGATAGGGAGAACTTCTTCATTCCTTCCCTCCCAAAACTGAGATCAGACTTCTTCCAGTAAATCTTGTTGAAAAGAAATGGAAGGGAAAACTCTTATTCACAATGAATCTATGGAATTCATTACCAGGAAGATTTTAATAGCCGTTAGTATGATTACATGGTTTAAAGAGAAAATTAGATTCATTTAAGTTCCAAGCTTAATGTTACCATACCTCCAAATGTTAGTTACAAAGAAACAATAGTGGATAAAGTCTTCAACTCCATTTTCCAGGGTTACTTGATTAGCTACTGTGAAAAAACAGAATGTTGGACTTGGTCTGTTCTGACAGGTTTCTTCTTACATTATTTGTTCTTATGTTACATTGGAGCTGATCTATAGCTTTCCCTTCTGTTGGATATTAATCTATTGGTTCAAATTATGTTGCTTAATATTATATCATTTAGGCAACTAGTTTTAAAAAATAACTTTAGAGAGCCCTGATTTAAAGTTCCTTAAGCTTCACAATTCTTTGGATTGCCTCCAATTAACACAGAATGTCCTGTACAGCTGATTCAGATGGACAACAGGTCATTCTTTTTTTAATATATATTTTTATTGAACATATTTCATCTTAAGTTACCTTTATATTTAATCTTTACTTCTATTCTGTAGCCATTTGTACCATATGTCCCAGACAAAATAATATTCATTCTTATCAGAAGGTCCTAAATTCTAATCCTAGATTGTAGAAATAGAATGTACTAAAGAAGCAATGTGGCGGGGCATCACAAAAGTTCAACAGTGTCTGATGGTATACATCAAACCTAGTACAAACCTACTTTAGTCATTTTTCATTCACATCACATATGGATGGAACTAAGCTACTGATATGACAACCATGTATAATTTCTCTGGAAGTTGGTCCAGATTGACTCTGCCTTACTTGTAATTGATACTGTCATTACATGATCAAGTATCTTAAAACATTTTTTAAAGCATATCCATTTCAACCCGGAAAGTGCAACTTGCTAAGTACAAGCAAATGCAGTTTAATTCACTTTTAATTGAGAGTGATGTAATTGAAAGAGTAGGATTACAACATTAACATGTTGGTGAGCTGTATCAGTGTCTATCGAAGCACCTTCCTCCCAACC
>JANHFT010002256.1:77904-104485 GCA_032467955.1 Pseudoxenodon macrops | reverse complement strand
TTCTTTCTTTCTTTCTTTCTTTCTTTCTTTCTTTCTTTCTTTCTTACAAAAGAAGTTGCTTAGCAGCCTTTATTTGTATTGTGGAAAAAAAGACAATCCAAATTCAGTAATGTTCAGAAACTGGTATTAAAAAAGATTAGATTTTACTCTGCCAGTGGATGTTCTTGCAATTCTTATCTTGGAGTGAAAAGTATTCCTGTACCTTCACATAAATGGTAAATGTTTTAGGAGGGGACAACGGAGTGGGGGAGATGCCTTCTAGTGCTGTTAAACTGTGCATGACCTTTTCTTCTCCCAAATGAGGCCATTGCTGCTTAGAACCTAGAATTAAAACCATATGCATATCTAGACATGCACAACAGGCCCATCTGTAAAATATACCTCCTGTTTTTACTCATGATGAACAGGAAATGATATACATCAGGGACAGAATGCACTACAACACAAACTCTTCAAAATGGCAGTTTCTTTACTTTTTATGGACACTTTTCCTCCTCACTTTTTCCCCCAGAGCTGTTTAGAACATTTTGATTTTCAGTAATGTTCTTTTCTTTAACATGTGCTACTTTTGCAGATATCTTGTGTATAACTAATGATGAAAGAATTTCAAATGGCAAAAAATCAAAGCATAAAGAGAAGAGCCATCTGTTTTTCTCAGTCTTGCAAATCAGATGATGCATTTAGTGAATAAAAATGTTTTGCAGCTGTACTACAATGGTTAGAATAATATATAAGACAACTTGTCCATGAAAAAGTATTGTTCCCCAAGTATTTCAAAGCTGTTCTCTTAATACTCAAGTGTATAATGAGGAAATAGGTAAGCAGAAATAATAGAGACCCTCAATCTGTTAAAGTCCTTGGAGTACTCATCTCTAATGCTCTAAGTGCCAGAGCCCACTGTAACAACATTGCCAAAAAGGCATTAAGAATTGTTAATCTAATCTTGCATAGCTTCTTCTCTGGTAATATTGTACTGCTAACCAGAGCATACAAAACATTTGCTAGACCAATTCTTGAACACAGCAAAATTTTGGGTTTAGACAACTTAGAACTACGCCACCTTCAGTCTGACCTAAGCATAGTACATAAAATTATCCACTACAATGTCCTACCTGTCAATGACTACCGTACTTCACCTTCAACCACAACAATACATGAGCACCAATAGATACAAACTTAAGGTACACCACACCAAACTTGATTGCAGGAAATACAATTTAAGCAACAGAATGGTCAGTGCCTGGAATACAGTACCTAACTGTGGTTTCTTCCACAAAACTCCAAAACTTTAATCTTAGACCATCTGTTGTTGACCTCACTCCATTCCTAAGAGGTCTGTAAGGGGCATGCATAAGCGCACCAATGTGCCTACCGTCCCTACCCTAATCTCCCCTTTTATTTGTATCCATTTCATGTATTAATAACTATGTTTATACCTGTATCTGTTATCTAATATGTGCTTGACAAAATAAATAAATATATAGCATGAGATTTATGTAACAGTTTCTAAATTTATAATTTACTAAAAAGAGAAAGCAAATAGGTTATTCTATATAAGTCTTGCAATGTGTCTCTTTGTGGTTATTGTTGTCACAAAAAGCGTAGGAGTGAAGATGAGAGACATGAGTAGTAGATTCATTCTGGGGCCACCCAGAGGTGGCTAGAAGATGGTGACTATGTAAATGTGTTAAATAAATAAATCCTGCTACTGATTGATTGATTTTGTTCACATGTTGTTTTTATTCAGTCACTTCCAATTCACTGAATGATGATATATTTGTCCAAACGAACCTGAAAATCTCTCTCCTGTATTCTTCCACTGCTCCTTCTCCATTAAGTTTGGCTAGGCATGCTTTTATCACCTTCTAACAAAAGCAAAATTGTCATAAAAAATAGAAAGTTTCGTTCCTGCTTGCAGATCAAAACTCTCTCATTATCAATTGTTTTTGCTAAGTTCTGCTGCAGGAATTTCTGCAATAATGATCTCCTAATCATGTAGGGATGATATTGTGTAACTTTTTTGTTACTTTTAAAAATTATATTTGTATCTTATATTTTATATTTTGTCTGTTTTTGGTACATTATTTAATTTTTCTTCTTCAATTTTTTAAGTCTTAGCATTTAGGTTTCATATAACTCATACACAGCTTTTGCTGTAGATGGTCATTATTTTTGTATTTTTTAATCTTGCTGTCATTGACCATAATGGAATTTCAGGTTGAATGATTGGTTGTTCTTTTTTTCAGTTGTTTCCATCTATTTTCTACCTAGAGGGAAACAAAGTCCTAACTAATTTTGTCAAAAATAGATCTTGCCGGATCTTATTGCATGCTTTGACAAAGTGTCCAAAGTAATGGACCAGAGAAATACTGTATGGAAGTTGATAAAGTAGACTATAGCCTACTATTTGTTAAGATAGAAAAATGTGGGTTAGACAGCATCAGCATCAAATGGATTCCTAACTGCCTGATCAACCATGCTCAACATGTAGTCCTTAATGGGACTGCATTAACATGGTAAGCAGTGGTATGCCCCAGGACCTGACTTAGGTTCAGTACTCTTCAATATCTTCATCAATAATTTAGATGAGGGGAACTCATCAAATTTGCAGGTGGCCCCAAGATGGCAGGAATAGCCAACACTCCAGAAGATAAGTGCAAAATATAGAAGGATCTCGACAGACTTGAACACTGGCTCCATCTTACAAAATAAAATTGAATGCTGAGAAAAGTCAGATTCAGGCAAGAAAAACCAAATGCATACTGTAGGTATAGAATAGATGGCACCTGGCTCAATAGGAGTAACTACGATACAGATCTTAAGAGTCCTAATGGACAATCACTTAAATATGAGCCAGCAGTTGTGCTGCAACTGTCATAAAAACCAATGCAATCCTAGGCTGCATTAACAGAGAGATAGAATCGAAGATCATGTGAAGTGTTAGTACCACTTTATAACAGCCTGGTAGGACCATAGTTGGAATATTGCATCTAGTTTTGATTGCCACAATATAAAAAATGATGTCAGGATGCGAGAAAGAGTGCAGAGAAGAGAAACAAAGATGATTAGGGGATTGAAGGCTACAACATACAAACAACAGCTGAAGGAATTGGATATGTCTTAATGAAAAGAAGGAGTAGAGGTGACATGATAGCAGTGTTCCAGTATCTAAGTGGCTGCCACAAAGAAGACGGGGCCAACCTATTCTCCAAAGCACCTGAAGGCAAGAAGCAAATCAAAGAGAGAATCAAAATAGCTCTAAAGAGAAACTCTGTAATTCAGTTTGTGTGTGGTTTTTATTTATCACGTAAAATTATGAGCCATCATGACCCTTTTCTCCCTCCTCCCTGGCCATGTCATCAATCACATTCTCCAATGATCCATGTTGGCAGGCTGTGAGGCTCCTGTTGACCCCAGTAACCTAGGATACAATCAAGTTGCCATTGTGAATATTTAACAATGATTGCCAGAATTCTTAGTTTATGCTTGAACTATTAGTAATAACATTTTGTCTTTTTTTAAATGTCTAAAGGGTATTCTCCAAACTACCATATTTTCTGAGTATATATTCTCCTCCTAATTGGGGCTGATAATTTGGGTGCGACTTATACTCAGAATGTAGCTTTTTCAAAGGTTTTTTTCAGACCTAACGAGGTGAGTGAAGAGTGAAGCGAATTTTGCAGTCTTTTTTCATTGCTATTCCTTCCGAAGAAGCTTTTCTTTCAGCCCTAAGTCTTTGCAGGCTTTTTTCATTGCTACTCCCTCCAAAGAACCTTTTTTTTCCCCAGGTGCTAATGATCTTCCTGGATTTGCATGCTTTGTTGATTGGTTCTCTCCATCAGCTGTGCTTTAAAACCTTTTTTTCCAGTCCTAACCAGGTGCTAACAATCTTCCTAGCTTTGCATGTTTTGTTCATTGCTTCTCTCTATCAGCTGTGCTTTAGAACCTTTTTTTTCAGTCCTAATCAGGGGATAAAATAATGTGCTGAACCTGACCAGACTAACGACACTAGCCAGATACACTACCTGTAAGCAGATTTTTTTCTCCTATTTTCCTTCCAAAAAACTAAGGTGCGTCTTATACTCAGGTGTTTCTTATACTCCAAAAAATATGGTAGTTTTTTGACTTATACATTTAAAATATTTAGGTGTTAATTTCATTTTAAAGGCTTCCAGTGACTTTATTTTATCTTGTATGGAATTATTTCTGGTTCTTCTAATCTAAGGTATTCTCAATTATTTTCTTTAACAGCACAAATCAAAGACATATTTTTTCTTCCTTCAGTTTTTGGAATGGTCCAGTTTCACAGCCATATATTGCAACTCAAAAATCATAGTCTTAACAATATGTACATTTATCACCAGTATCACATTTCTGCACTTTAGTGTTTTATCTCGATCTGTCATAGTCTTTCTTCCAAATGGCATCTCTCTATTTTATGGATATAGTTATCAAATCATTCTAAGCCTAAAAAGTCTTGTTATTTTTCTCTGTGTATTTGCAATGCAAGGGTTATTTCCTGTTAACATAATATTTGCTGTTGTTGCATATCAATGTTTACACTCTCTCTTTTCACCTTCAGCAAGATACTTATTAAAGTTTTGTTCAGTTCCACCTATCAGAAAGATACCAAGGTAAATGCAGTTGTTACTGTTTCTTACCTTTTTGCTAAACATTGCTCATTAGTAATGTTAGACTGTCTCCTCTGATTTCAAATTATACATCTGGTAGTTCTCATTCCACATATTTGCAAATCTGGAATGGAACATCTTGAGCATTATTTTAATAGCATGTGAGATAAGTGCAATTGTTTGGTGATTTGAGTGTAATTTAGCACCGTTTTTTAATTTGAACTGGAAAAGGAAGAGCTATTTTCCACTGCCTTGACCAACATTGCATTTTCCATATCAGGAATCTAGTAAAACTTTAAACTCTTATGCTAGCATTTCAATAATCCCAATAATCCCATGTGGCAGCCCTGCCTATGGGGCCTTTTGCACAAATTCATTTTGTTCATCAAGGATAGTCACTCATGCCTTTGTCGTTTTCCAATTAGAGTTCTACAATGTGGTCTATCTGGGCTGCTGTTGAAGAACATTCAGAAGCTTCAGCTGATCCTGAGTATAGGGGCATACATTGTTTTAGGAACACTAATTTAACTAATTGTTGCTGCAACTGCACTGGATCCCAGTGTATTTTCAAGATGCAATTGAAGGTTCTGATTTTCACTGTTAAAGCACTACACAGCACAGGGCCAGACTCTTTGTGAAATGCCTCTTCCCTGGAGTTTCTGTCCAGGCCACCAGATCTGACATGTGGATGCAATCCAGGTCCCTTCTATCAAACATTATCACATGGTGGGACCTAGAAGATGTCCTTTCTCTGTTGTAGTGCCTGCACTATGAGCTAACCTTTCCTCACCCTGAGATCCAGATGGCCTGGATCCTTTGGATATTAGGAAAGCTTGAAACATCTTCCTCTAGGCCCTAGGCCAGGATGTTTGTTGAGCTCAATGTTCATAGTTTATTGGAAGTTTGCTATATTGCCTTGGTTAATTGGTTGGGATTTTTTTTATTTAAAAGTCAAGGGTTCATTTAAAGTATTTATTTAAAGTCCTTTAAAGTATTTATTTATGTCAGTCAAAGGTTATTTTTGGAAGAGTGATAGGACAAAATGACTTCTTTATGAACAAAACTTTCCTGGATTCAACTCTATTATAAGGATAATATAGAAACCAGTAGTTTCTCAGGCCTAGGAAGTAAACATGTCTCAACTGCTTCCCAAGGCTTCCAAACCACTTGACAAGCATACATTCATTCATTCAAGAGAGTTTGAAGTGTAAATATGTAAGCATCTGTCTCCTTTGGATCGTACTGGGAAATAAACTGATGAACTTGATGTTTCATCCTTGTTTGGAGCATAGATTCTAAAGTAATCAAGTGAGGTCTGTGAATCTTCTGCCAAATTTATCTGAAACCTGAAATAGCATTACATGTTTGGAGACCTGTCTTTCAGCCCTAGTTATGAAGGGCAGATCCCCAAGACTGAAACAAGAATGAAGGTTAAAGGATGATAATTATGCAACAAATTCACTTGTGAATAGGGGGAAAAGATAGAAAAGATGCAAGGAAATTTGAAATAAGCAAAATATGGACAGTTATTTAACAGCCTAAATATTGCAGGAAGGGATTGGTGTAAAAGGAAGATGCTGAAACCTAGGGTTTAGAATAATTTTGGCACCTATTGGATTATTCTGTAAAATTATATATTACATTTCAGAAAGAATATTATCCCATGATTGTACTTAATATGAGTGCTTGCATGAGAAATAAATAAGATGAACAAACATGATTTTATAGCTGTAGCAAAATCTAGAGGGATGAAGTCTTTCTGAAAGATAGCAACAGTAATAATACCTACCGGTATATATCTATACCTACAAAATCTACATCTATATTTATCTACATATCTCAGCTCAGAAAACCAAGTGAATGAACTTGGGAAGGCTTTTTAGAAAGTATTTGATTTTTAAAAGGAACAAATAAAGGCAATACAGTTGTTAGAATCAACTATCATCTATCTAACCAACCAAGGAGAAGATGCGGATAATACACATTCACCTGAGTCAAGGAGGCCATTACTTCACCCCTCATAGAGATTCTCACTGCAATCTACATTGTTCAAGCTATTGTGTAACATCTGATTAACAAAAATGCTTCTATGTTATCCTTTCAACATTACATTAGCTGAGACGTTTCAAAATAAAGTAGGAAAGGTGCTTTCATAATATAATATTGTTGTGTAGGTGGTGGTTTTTTTGTTTGTTTTTGCTTTCCCACCAACTATATAGTTTATACCTCAAAAAAGGAAGTTTGTGCAGTCACAACGTATGTAATCTTATTGGGCATTTTTGTGTTGAGAGAACAACCTGATTTGTGTTGTTGTCCAGAGTCTTTGAGACCCAATTTTAAATATTCCTATTAGTTTCCTAGAGGGAAGAAACAATTCAGACATGGTGTGTTCTAGCTCTTTTCGCTGTTTCCAAACTAGCAGAAATGAAGTTGATCACAGTGCAACTTCAAGAATATAAATGATTGAGGGGTGAAAGTAATAAAAAGCTGTGCCCAAAGAAACACCCTAATTGTGTAAGAAGATTGTTTACACTGTTCATTAGGGAAAAGAAGAAGTGCACAACTAGATTCATTTCTGCTATTAGGACTTGAATCCTGAATTTCTTTCAACTGAATACTTGTGTAATATATTTATATTTCAACTATAAATGCACTTTCACTCTAGCCTTAATGGAGTCTAGAGAAACATTTTGTTTCATCATTCAAAAATTGTAATTAGTCTGAAATATTTTATATACATTTGGTTTTCAATCTGAAATCTAATTCAGTCATGTTAGCATTCATTGTGCAGAGAGATACTGACTTAGATGTCCCAGCTTTGTTTTGATATTAGTAACTAAGGTTCAAATTGTCAACAGGGATTTACTTTGTGAGCTGTTATGATCTACTTCAATTGTTATTTAAATTGATGGGTAAATGCTCTTTAAAAGTAGCAGATGATGGAGAAAGATGCCCAAAATTCCTTTATTACCTGGCATACCAGCATTCACAAAATGGCTAGAGATTAGATACTACACAGGAGAAGCATTCTACTTTCAGCAGTTTTTCTTCCCCCACAGTACAAGGGGAGAGAAATGAAATAAACCACCACTCTGTACATAGATGTCTCTTCCCCTTTGACTCAGTCATTCCTGTTCAAGTCACTCTTTGCTGTTTCCCACAGGCCCAACCAACCAAATATCTGAAATATTTTTGAAAATAAGATGATGCACTCTTTCACAGCCTCAAGCTTCCACAGCCAGCATCAATCCAATAGCAATGAGCTTCTAGGCCAGTGACGGTTAACCTTTTTGGCACTGAGTGCCGAAACTGGAACGCACATGTGCGCACCAGAGCTCCAGAACCCAGAAGACAGCAGTTGGCTGCCGTGCATGCTGAATGAGCTGTTCGGCATGCATGTGCGCAACGGAACCCGGAAGAGCAGCTGGCTATGGCACCCGTGCCTACACAGAGGGTTCTGTGTGCCACTTCTGGTATGCGTGCCATAGGTTCGCCATCATGGTTCTAGGCTAATAGGATATCACCACTGGATATTTGAAAAAAAAGGTCCAAAGAACCTGGTTCAATTTTAGGTGTATTTTTAAAATTAAAAGGGGCCGTGATAGCTCAGGGGGTAAAGACACTGAGCTTGTCAGCTGGAAAGGTTCAAGTGCCACATCACAGGATGTGCTCCCATTACTTGTCCCAGCTTCTGCTCACGTAGTAGTTTGAAAGCTTGTAAATGCAAATAGATAAATATTACTACTTTGGTGGGAAGGTAGCAGCATTCTGTGTCCCTTGTTGTATACATGACAGAGGTGGGTTCCTACTGGTTCTATCCAGTTGTATAGAGTAGGTAGTAACTCTGTGATGACTTCATGGAGCCAGTTCCTTTGGTGTCTCTGTGGGCACCACCATTTTGGATTTTTCTTCTGCACATGTGCAGAAGCTATTTTTTGATTGATGCGCATGCACACGCTCTCATGCTTTGCATGCACACTCGAGTTGCGACCCTGAGCAAACCGGCAATAAGAATATTCAGAACCCATCTCTGCTACATGACCATGGAAATGTCATCATACACTCAGTCTGCTAAGAAATGGAGATGAACACCATCCCTTAGAGTTGAATACAACTGGACAGGGAAAAACCTTTACCTTTTAAAAAATGGATACAGAAGGATTCAAAAGACTGGTTATCTGGATGTGTCCTTATTTTTCAGGATTCTTATTGAATGAGCTATAGTTGAAGTTGAGCTCTCATACCATTTAAAAAGCTAAATAAGATTTCTCAGCAGATTTTTGTACTCTTCTTTCATTGAAATTTTGAACATTGAAGTGAGCGTGATAGAGACAGTGTCAAGGCAGAGTTAAAGTTCCTTCCCTTCTGCCACAATCTTAATCCAAGTATTTCTCCCACTCTATTTGGCAGTCATTTTAAAATTTCAGCCAAACCACATTTCATTTTGCACTCATATAAATACTGACTGCAAAAAAGCAGTACTGCCAACATGTACTTCAAAAATAAAATTCAAAACAGGCAATTGGGAGATTAGCATACAAGCATTCTGGTGAATGTTTATAATCTTGCTTCTGATAATATGTTTCCTGTCTGGCATTAACAACTGTCCTACTTTACTATTTAGGCATTGATCCTTGTTAACAACAAAATCAGCAAAATCAGTCCTGGAGCTTTTTCTCCCCTCAAGAAACTGGAGAGACTTTATCTTTCCAAAAACAACTTGAAGGAACTTCCAGAAAACATGCCAAAAAGTTTGCAGGAACTGCGTGCACATGAAAATGATATTGTCAAATTAAAGAAATCTGCCTTCAGTGGACTGAATAATATGATTGTTATAGGTATGCAACACTACTTATAAATAAAAGTTGGTAAGAGGAACTTATTAGCAGGTAAAATGAAAAATAATGTTGAAATGTGATGAAATCCAAACTTCATTAGAGCTTCTTCATTGGAATATTAAGGTAAATTTCCAAAGTAATTCTGTCACAATTAATAGTTCAGTATTTTTAAAAAAATGAGAAACTTTTTTCTTATATATGAGATGTGAAGTATGGTTCATGCTGAGGTCATTAAATTGATTGTTATTGCCTCATACATTGAACTCTATTACCAAGAGATATTTTGGGTTGCATTGGGATATAAATGTGAAGAATAACCAACTAAACATTTTTAAAGGAAGTTCATGTGTACAATTTTGATCTAATCTCAATCTATTTTGGAAGAATCTTCCTCTAGCTTTTCTGGATTTGAAGCAACACTTTTCCTCGTCTCCTGAAACATTTAGTATACATACATTCATTAATGAAGCTTGCTATCATGAATTCAGGGCAGAGTTCTTGTCAGCTTCCAGTGATCACATTTGGATGCTACAGGCAAACCCTGCTCTACCAGTCACTGGCTCCTACTCTCCATGGCCAGTTTGGCTTGAGGTGGGCAGGAAGTTGGCACCTTCTGCAGAGACACATGTTCACATAATGCCTAAGTAGCACTCTGCCAACTATCATTTAAGCATTACACAAGTTCTTTATATACACACATATATATTAAACTTTAAAAGCATTAAATACATGACTTGTAAATAAATAGGAAAAAAATATTTTGTATACAAAAGATTGATATGGGTTTACTGTGTGTTTCAAATTGATTTATCCCAAACTTAACCATTACATATTTTAAGATGTTTCTGCCAATTTTATTTCTTCTAGCCCTAGTGACAGGTCACAGCAAAAGCACTTCCCCACATTCACTCAATTTCTTTATATCACATGTTAAGGAAAGCAATTTGGGACAATTTTTCTCACTGGCTAATGATGGTTGGAAAAGAAATGAAGGTAGACGACTCAACCAATCACAGCATTAAATTATCTGCCAATTGAAGAAACAGGAATGCACATTAACACAACTGCAAGGAAATGATGTTTCATTTTGCTAGTAACATTTATATTTTTAAGGTGATAGATAAGAAAAATAAATTAAAGGAAGTGTTGCAGAAAATAATGTTATTTATTTCCTTGTTTAATGTTTTTGTTTACTGCTTTCTATTATTACAAAGATTGAAGTCTTTACAAATGTAGAAAAATAACATATTCAATTTAAAAAGAGAGGTGAATAAAAACCACAAAAATGATTGGCACAACGTTAATAAAAGGAAGGCCTGGATGAAGGACTGCATTTAACAGAGGCCTAATGATAAAAAAATAAAAGGCCCAACCATTGGTGCCTTCAATATATTCTAAGCATTTGGAGTCACCACAAAATGCAATTTACAATCTTAGCAATCTACCTGCAGTAGCTGGTAGCAGGAGGGGCCATCTGTCAGTTCTTCTGGTTCCAAATTACTTAGGGCCCTAAATATTAAAATTAGCAGCCTGATCTGTCTTAGTAGCTAATTGATAGATACTCCATATATTACATCAAATAAAGCTATGCCACTTTTTAGGCATGCCAATAAGCTTCTATTTATTTTTAATTAATAATATTTCACATATCTAAACATCAGACGATACTGTCAGGTAAAGGAAATTCCGACAGATGGCTACAGACTGAATCCTATTGCCTTGTATCCATTTCCTTCAAAATCAGGAATAATTTTATAGAGATGCAACAATTAACTGCATTGGTTTCCCTTAAATATAGCAAAATTAACTAGATAACTTTAGAATTAATATATTATATAACTTGGTGATGGTGATTCTATAACTAGTATATTGTTTGTTTGTTTTTTATTTTTGCTAATGTATTTTAGAATTGGGCACCAATCCTTTAAAAAGCTCAGGGATTGAAAATGGAGCCTTTCTAGGGATGAAGAAGCTTTCCTACGTCCGTATTTCAGACACAAATATAACTTCTATTCCTAAAGGTAAAATCACTGTTTTTAGAGGTTATGTGAAACACCAGCATTCAAGTACCCTCTGCTTTATATTTCATTTTAAAATATGTATAAAATAAGTTATGTCTAAATATAAG
Source organism: Pseudoxenodon macrops (assembly GCA_032467955.1). Classification (NCBI taxonomy): domain Eukaryota; kingdom Metazoa; phylum Chordata; class Lepidosauria; order Squamata; family Pseudoxenodontidae; genus Pseudoxenodon; species Pseudoxenodon macrops. The sequence goes on along the minus strand of JANHFT010002256.1, from coordinate 92,888 downwards.
GAATATATTGTGTGAGAAAATCTTAATAATGTTCTGAAATTAGAATAAAATGCATTTTAATCTTAATAATACCTTAAATTGGTATTTGGATATTTTTAATTCTCGATTTAAGGGAAATGGCTAAGGACACGTATGTTCAACTTTTTATTTTGCTAATGTTTTGAGTTTATTATCTTTATACAATTTTTTTCTGTCCTCCTTTCAAGTAATGGTTGCCATTTACTACTATGGCATCAGATAAAGTAATACATAGATCAAAGAATGCCTATTAAATAGAGTACCTCAGCTGACAGAGTGGAATTCCATAGGAGGGATGTATGCAATAAGAACATGGCTTCTTTACAACTTCTCAGAATCTTTTCAGTATACGCATTTCTAGTCTATGTGTATTTTGTTATGAATACATAAGTTGCAAGTCCAATTCCAAATGGAACAAAGGAAAAGAAAGTGGCTAAATTAGTTTTCAAGTCTTTCTTACAGAATTATTTATTAAATGAATTTGTTACTGTTAGAGTCAAAATATATAGCCTGTCTTTCAGCTTATTGGGAGGAACAATATTCCAATTTCAGTCTCTCTACTTCAGCGATTTTTGCTAACAAATCTCAAGAAGCAGGACTGCACTGGTTCAGTGTACTGTATCAGTATATTATATAACCCCATACACATTCAGATGTAGGAAACTAATCTGAATGTGGCAGAGTTAGAACAATACAAATAATTATAAGCTAGACGGAAGCAAAGTAAACCTTCTACACATCAATCTCACGCTCCTGTCCTTATATTGATAGTATTCAGTGTTCAGTGTTTATGAAGATGATTTGTACTTCTATAGTTCCATATGTTGATTCCTCACTTTTTATATAATATCTGACACATCAACCTAATTAAGCATTCTAGCAAATTAAGCATTCTAAGATTGATGCAATACTTTTCAAAATTCACTCTTCTTAAACAATAGAAAGCTTGAAAGAATCCTTTCACATCTGAACAAGACTGTATGTGAATTGCACAAAGGACATGATGAAGAGTTAATTCAAAAATCACTCATACTTCTGATTATAATTTTTCAAGATGTTTTAAATGGAAAAGGTCATTGAATTTTAGTAGGTCTTTCTTGTTGCATGACTGTATTATCATATCAAATGGCAAATGAGCTTAAGAGTAATTTGTATGTAAGAGAACCAGAGTGACTCAGTGCCAACAGTAAAAAAATGATGTTAATTAAACTGCAAAAAATGTTTTTCATCAATGTCACATGATACATAAATTCAAAAAAAACAATGTTCCTAGGAATTGTGCAGTTGTATGCAACATATATACATAAACACTTTTTTTTTTAATTTTAGGTCTTCCTGTGTCTCTGACAGAACTTCATCTTGATGGCAACAAAATCAGCAAAATTGATGCAGATAGTTTAAGTGAACTTCCCAATTTGGCTAAGTATGATTTTTTAATATATATATATATATATATTAATATATTAAGGCAGATCTCACTTTGTAACAGTGAGATCTTTTAGTTTTGATCATACCTAATATGATTGCAAAGAAAATTAGAAATATAGAAGAATATCAATATTAAAACTACTATAGAAAACAGACATTTTAAAATACTAGTTTTAACTAGTTATATTAACTAGTTTTTCACATTAACTAGTTTTTCTAATCTTGAACAGTTATCCTTCATTATTTTAATATCTTTTTCAAGGTAGGTTAAAATTCAATAACCGAATACTTTAAAAACTGTTGTGAATTAGAAAAGATTTAAGGAATAAAATTTCAGATGATTAGAACAACTATATAATTGAATATGTAAAAACAGAATGGCCCAAAATGTGGGGTCTTAAGTGATGCTATGGAGGTTTCTGTAAGGTTTAAAAAGCTTGCTTTATCTATTAAAATTTCCATCCGACGACAATCAAACTATTATGTCTGTGCCTACTCTGGGGTCAAACACAGCTGAGGATCTGAAGGGGTCACATGCAGCCTACATATATTCTACCCTGCTGTAAAACATTAGTTTTTTAAAATATCTTCCTTTTGCTGGGCCTTCATAAATCTTTAAACGCTATACAGGGCATCTGGCTTCTGTGGAATTGCACCTGCCAGCTTGCAGCATAGTTAAAATGCATAGAATACAAATGAAATCACAAGAAATCAAGGTGTTAAATTAGGTTTAATGAACATACAGAAACAAACTTTTACTTCAGCATAGTTGGCACAATGTTTTTCTCTTTATAGGCTTGGCCTCAGTTACAATCGCATTGCTAGTGTGGAAAATGGATCTTTAACCAATGTGCCACATTTGAGAGAACTCCATTTAGACAACAATGATTTGGCCAAAGTACCTGCTGGACTAGGAGAACACAAATACATACAGGTAAAGTATATCCTAAGAAGAAGAATTAGAAATATTGTTAAACTCACAAATAAAATGCACTATATTGGAGAGGTATCTTAGCCTAAAAAAGACATGTGCAGAAAAACGTTGCATTTTGGATTCAGAATGATAGCCTGAATAACTGCCATTTTAATAACATAATCATACATGTGTTGATAGACAACAATGGTCTTCCAGCAAACCTGGAAGAAGGTTAATCTGGGTTCATGATAAGTATCTGGATAAGAATTTACACAGGAACCTTAACCTCGGAGTTTATAATAAACATGTAATAATATTAACATAATGTATTTATAAAGATAATGTAAAATATTGATTTCTTGAATATAAAACATGACGCTTAGCACTTTGCAACCTCTCTGACTATAAATATTTCCTAATTTAGTAACTTCTTTTGAATTTAATTATGCAGGGAAACCTTGGAAATTTTACATTGCTACAGATATCATTTTATAATGCAACATACATTATATTTGTTTTTTGCTCTCCTGTAATTGGAGATGGTACAGAAAAATATACATCATACATCATAATTTTTACGCCATATTAAATCATAATGGTTAAAGCATATAGAATGATAGATTTGGAAGTGATTACTTAGGGCATGAAGTCCAATCACCAGTAGAAGAAATATTTATTGCAGCATTTAATGTTGATTTTATTTTATGTTGTAAAAATAGTAAATAGTTCAATCTTGTGGAGGTCAGGAGAATCAGGAGAGAAAAAACATTATGAAAGAATACTTTATTACTCTCAATATTAACAAATATCAATATTAACAAATGATGATTTTCAGATCCCTGAGTTCTGCAGAAGGATATCAAATATCTGTGATTAGAACTCCTGCTTTAACATCTTGTAGCTGCTAAAATCTAGCACCAGAAATTTATGTACCTGAAATATTCAATTAGTTTGTGGAATGCAAGTATTTGGAATATACAAATGACAGCAAGATAAGACACTGAAATTTCCTTGCTATCCCAAAGAAATAAACTGATTACATGTGTTTATGGGTCCCTTGTTTCCAATGAGAATGGATAAAATTGAAAAGTATTTTGACTGAAGCATTTAGATATTCTTATATATTAATTTTGCCTTTTTACAATTGACTACAACAAAACAGTTTTATTTCTTTATTTTCTGATTTTCAGGTTGTCTACCTTCACAACAACAAAATTGCTGCCGTTGGCCCTAATGATTTCTGTCCTCTTGGATACAATAGCAAAAAAGCTGCTTATTCAGGTGTAAGCCTGTTTAGTAACCCTGTGCAATTCTGGGAAATTCAGCCCTCTGCTTTCCGATGCATCTATGAACGATCTGTAATACAACTTGGAAACTACAAATAAATGCACAAAAGTGTTTCCACTTAAATACCTGTTGCTTTTGAAAATTGATGGTAACTATTAAAGCCTGATATTGGAGACTTAACTGCAGAGTGGAGATTATTATATTTGTAAAAGACCCATGAGATAATTTCCAGAGAAAAATAAGTGAATTTACTTTGGTTTTGTTGTTGTTGTTTTTTTGCTTCGTCAACAACACATGACATAGTTAGTGGTATCTCTCCCTTAGGTGAGCACAACAATTGTTCCCCCAACATTCCACTGTGCATGAGATTTGGGGATAAATATTGGTCAAGCATTTCATAATTAGAAATAGTAAAAAGCAAATTTTTACTCTACAGCCACACACAAAAATTATTTGGAGGACAAAGTAATGAGACATGCTTTTTAAAAAAATCAATCAAATCTTAATAAACTCCCATCTGTATAAAATTTAAATCATAAGTGCAGGTATGAAAATCTCAGATATTCAGATAAGCAATATAGACATGTTGCTTTTGTTAATATTTTGGTTAAAATGCTATTTTAATATATACCTATTTTCTTTTCTATGATTTTATGTTAAAATCTTCCCAGATAATTTATGTACAATTAGGAAAATATTCTACAGGCTCAAAATATATTCATGACCCTGGCTTTTTCTGGAGTAAGTAGCAATGGCTACTGATACTTTTATGTCCCCATGGAATGGAGATGGTGGTGCCTCACCCATCTTGTAATGAAACTCACCAAGAACTTTTGCTATGTAATTGAATTTACAATAAACATTAGGTAATCTTACCTTTAACATTTAGCATCAGGGAAAGGACTTGTGGCCACGCCTACAAATTCCTGCTTCATTCTCCATTGTCACCAATACCATCTAGGTGACAAAGCGAATGTTTTCAAAGTGCAATTTATTTCCCCTTGTTCACACAATGACTGCTCCTGCTCATAATCTGATAAACAAATAATCAAATAGAATTCTCATTAATTTGGGAATCTTTGAGAAATTACTATGTGGATTGTGACCAGTAAATCTGCAAACATGTATAAATTAAGCAATATTGGCCTACTACATTAATAAATTGCTCTTAAATGCAACACTCATTCACTTTAACTAATTTGAATTTTAACACTGTTTTCAAATGTAACGTAAAGAAATATTCAGATTATTTGCTCAACAATATCTAGATATACAGGGGATTATCAAGTGGCCAGAAGTAGAAGAACATAATCTAAACATATTATTTTAAAACACATCTGGAAGCAAAGTTTATTTTTACATCACTATAACTGGTTTTATGTAGTAGCAAGAATATCAAAAATGGCTGTACATTTCTGGGAACCTATCTCCAAATTTAACTGTATTTCTTTCAACATGACACGTTAAAAAAGTTTGGATACCTCTTAATTGTTCAAAATACAATATTTTCAATGTATGTATGTTTTATATTAAACAGTACTGGCAAACTCCAAGATCCTGGTGTGTGTTATATAGGCTCTGCCATCTAAAGCAGTGGAAATGAACCTATTAGAAAGGCACAGATTAACAATAATTTTCTAGTGCTATTCAAAGTAGTTGAATCCAGTTAGTTATCATATAACCTGGATGCAGATTTTCATAAAATGAAATAGCTAAAATTAAAATCTGTATACATATACTAATATATGAAAAATATAGATTTTTTTCTTTTAGCAACCATGTAATCCCTTGAATTAGAGTGGAGTCAGGGAGACTGAATGGAGCTGAGCATTTACTTGCCGGATGCCCTTCCTAACACCTACCGTATGTGGAGGTCACAGCAGATATTTTCTTTGCACCCAGAGGAAAAAATATCTGTCACTAGGATCCAACACACAGCTTCCTGATTGTGAAGCAAGAGCTCCACTTCTAGGCCACGACAGAACTCTTATATAGAATATGCAATATAAAAAAAACCTCCCTTTTTTACTATAATACCTTAATTTGGGGTAGATTTGGCTGGATGCCCTTCCTGATGCCATGTGGAATTTGCAGCAGATTTTGTTTTTGTTCCATAGAACAGAAATATCTGCCACTACCCAAGACTGAATTTTCCACTTTCTGAGGTGAGCATCTTCACCAATAGGCCACCACGCCACCCACATAGTATATACAATATAATTGTTCATAAATTAATAAATATATTTATTGAAAGACAAAATTCACTATTATGAGAAAAGTGTACAAATAACAGCTCTTACTTTTACTTGTACAAAGTGTTAGATTTTAATATAACATTAAATTATATTAAAGAAACCTCTTTATATGACCAGATTCAGGGGTATTACAATATAACAATTTCTCTGATATAGCAAAAATATTGGAAAATCTTACAGTACCCTAAAGATTTGCTGTATCATGAATGTTCACTGTACCTCCTTCACCAATTTATTTGGGAGGGTAGTATAAATGCATCTGTTGTTATGAAAGGCAGATAGTAAGAAGAAGGGATAAGGAAAAATGTATTGAAGAAATTATAGTTGAATTTGTGTTTTATGAATGCTGTTCACAAAACAGCTACTTGTACAATACAGATAGTATGACAAGAAATATTCTTTGACTTTAACCAAATATCTATTGACATTTCAATAATAATAAAAGATAAAAAGTTTTCTTGTCCAGTTGTGTCTGACTTTAGAGCACAGTGCTCATCTCCGTTTCTTGAATGAAGGAGCCAGCATTGTCCAAAGATAAAATAATAATACTATTTAAATATTTTTAAATGACCCATGCTATCAACAACAAATGTTATTTCAATTAAGATTTTGATCGTACCAGGATAAAACTATATCTAGTCTTATGTTCTACATCAGTCTTCCCCAATATGATGTCCTCTACTATATTGAAGTCTATAATTGTGTCACCTGAATATTTATGTGAATTGAATGGTAACATATCTGATAGGATTTAGTAACTTATTCTACATCTTCCATGCATTAACTCAGCTAAAATTCTCATCCTTCCTGATTAAAATCTTCTGGAAGTCATAAAAAAAATCACAAAACACAAAACTGCAGTCAGGCATTGTCTTATAGATAGGTCAACAGACTGAAGACATTGGGGCAGCTAGTAAAAACTAAAAACATGTAAAACAACAAGGATTTGTATTAGATTCTGAAGAAATAACATTGTGAATGGAATAAAATATTGGTATTTTCACAATTTTCTTCATGACTTTTTTCCAAATAAAATTATTGCTTTAAATAATTAGAAAAATGCATGTTTGGACATTCCATCACCATTTTGAAAAGTTCAAATGAGTTTGATAATGTAATCACCCGATTCATCTCTGAGCTATTTAAAACAGCTATGTGATATTGGAGGAGTTTATGATTCTATTACCAAAACAACTTTGGTAATAAAGAAGTCTTCAAGATAATGTTTAAGTTAGCGAGCTATTAAAGCAGATAATGGGAATACTTTGTACTTTTATGGTCTGCATACAAACATACATGCAGATGAACACGCAAACAGAGAGAAAGAAAGACAGACAGACAGAGATACACACAAGTTTATTCTTAAAATTAATAACACGATAGTAGTGCCCCTAAGAAAGATATACCAAATTTCTCTCTTCTGGTCCATATTTCTAACTCTAGAACTGAGATATTTACAAATGAAGGCAAATAAGTGTGTCTCACGATAATTGCAGGGTTCCAGAAGATTTTGGATCCAATTGGGTCAGTCACCTGGACTTGGTCTTCTCAGCTCTCAGACTTGTTATAGAACCCATCCCTAGGGAGATTCTCTTTAATAAGCCAACATTTAATGCAATTTATGGTTGTTAATTCTCCAACTTCTTTTTGAATAGGACAGAAATGTAAAAAAAAAGAAAGAAGAAGAATATTTTGTCTAAGAAAAGTAGCCAGAGCTCATAAAAAAACTTGGCAGAAATAGAAAAACCAAGCTTTAGATAAAGAAGCCAAACATGTTCAACTGTTAAAAGAATGCAGCTAATTTTGCAGGATAGTGGAGAATAAAACATTATCAACTGAAGTTTAAAAAACATGAAGCATATAAAGATTTTGTGAATAAATTGAATAGTCTTACAAAATGAAGTTGATCAAACTGGGATTAAGATTTTTGAGAACTCAAGAGTTGAAAAATGTGAATACTTTAGGATGGATGGATTTATCTTTAATCCTCGGGGCCCTTAATTTCTTGGCCAAGTACTTTCACAAAAGCCAAGTAGTTAACCAATAAGTGTGACAGTGGCCTCTAGTGATCAGACATTTTCCTTGCATGCTTTTTGAATTAAAATAAAAATGTGTTTTCATACATTTATTATAGCTACACAGCATGTGAATAATTTCCCATTAGCAGATATTCTGTTCTTCAGAGAATTTTTAATTCAATATGTTATAGTCGATTGCTATCTATTAGCCTTTAAAAATGAACTGCTTCTAAAAAATAATTATCTCTCTGTTAATAAGACAGGATTATATTTTTTTTTCATTAGATGAGGCTTGTATAAACCTCTATAGAAGTTTACTACATCTCCTGAAACTGTTGAGTACATCACCAATATTTTTATAGAATTTCAAAACATAATTTCTTTATATCTACCCCTATATATATTATTCCAAATGAAATCCTGCATGGTTTCAGGGTCTGCTTATTCATGTATTGTGCTGAATAAAGTTATTACTGCATGATTCAACAATGCTTTTGTTTAGGAACCGAGATTTTTACAGATTGGGGTTGAGAGGGAGTACTGCTACAAGGCCGACCAGATGGTTATGGGAGGGCTAGAACTTGGATCGCCTTCCTCATAATGCAGAATGTCAATCATTAAATGATCATAAATCACATAGTCATGAAGGGTGGGCTGGGTGAACAATTAAAGTTAATACCTTGTATAATCCTCCTGTCAAAATAAGCTATCAAAATCTTGGCATCAACCTATAGCAAAGGAGTTGAATGATATCTTACACAACTTAAAGGATTCCTACCTGCTTTTAAAATAATTATCATAAAGGTTTCATAATTTGAAAATAATGTTGCCTCTTTTACCAAGAGTTCCTAAAAGATTTCCCCAAAAATAGGACTTAAAATATTTCACCCAGCTGAAACTGTTGATTTGACAAAAGAGATTTCTAAAAGATATATTCCATTAAAATAAAATCTGACAGTATCTAATTGGCTATTTCTATATTTTCAGATTTTTTTTTTAATTCCAAAAATTGGAAAATAATTTATGTATGATCACTAAGAATTAGGGACATGATGACTCAGTGGTTAAGATGATGAACATCTTGCCTGGGAAGCTGATAGACCAGGATCGAAACTTGAGCGCCATGCAATGGGGCAAACTCCTGTTACTTGCCCCAGTTCTTGCCTCCCTAGCAGTTTGAAAGCATGTAAATGCGAGAAGATAAATAGGTACCACTTTGGTGGGAAAGTAACAGCATTCCACGTACCTCAGTGAATAATCATGACCCACAGAAGTATCTTCTGTCTTTCTCAACTAAGAATTTCTCAATTCTGGCTTTCTCAACTAAGAAACAAAAATGAGCACTGACTCCTAGAGGAGAAACCTTAACCTTTACCTTTACTGAAGAATTTAGCTGCCATTTAGCTTGTAGTTATTACAGGTAGTCTTCAATTTACAACCAGTTGTTTAGCATATCTCCCAACAGGTACTTATAACCCAGTTCAAAAGTCCTGATGGCAGCCCCTCCAAAGTCACATGACTCTATTTTAGGCACTTCACAACCAGGTCACATTTATGACCGTTTACCATGTCCCATGGTCATGTGACTCTGATTTACAATATTTTTTGCTGAAAACCAGTGTTTATTTCTAGTTTACATCCTATACCTCCAAATAACTTTAGAGCTTGCCTAGGTCCACTGTCCTACTATTTCAAAGTTTAAGGGAATGACCAGGTGTTTACAGTCTCAGAAGGCCAGGATGATAGTAATCTACTGGATCTCTGTGGGTGGAGTGGGATCCTGCAAAGGAAGGAGGCAGCTATCAAGAAAGCATGCTATCTAAGTTCTACATGGTGGCAATATTTAAGAGAAAGGACCTGCAATTTACCCATACTGTCAGATTTACTGAAATAGGCAGGTACCAGATAATCCATAAGGTAATCACTAATTCCTTGAATTACGTCCAAAAAGATGTGCAACATGGGTGGCAATTATACGGACAATTATAATTTTCAAATGGTTATCCAGGAGCAAGCTATAAAGATTAGATATATAATTCCTAACATAGGTATTCAAAGCTTCTGTTTCTTCTATTTTTGTTTCTTTCTATTATTTCAAACATAAACAAAACTTTACATTGTTACCAGATAATGAGTAGAAACTATAATTGAACCAATACTAAATTTACCTTTTCAGTTAACAATTAATTGATATACTAAAATACTTTACCATCCAAGATAGATATTCATATTTATTGTTGATGTTTAAATACGAGTGTTGACACAATTGATTAAATTACCCTAATTCCTTACAGTTTCATGCTTCATGGAAACAGAAAATATCAACCATCATTTCTATTATGTTTTCTTTTCAACCAAACAGAAGGCTAAGTAGCCACTTTCCTTTGTATGTACTGTATATAATGTTTTAGAGATCTGAAGAGTGGCTGCTTATCCTCCTTCTATCTTCAGGAGAATTTCATTCTATGATTCCTCAGGTTTTGGACAGTGTATTCTTATGTAGGATATGCAGTAAAATGAAGCAAGAAAAAGAAAACCTTCTTCATTCATTTCTTCATACATTGCTATCTTTCTAGTTGCTCGTCCCTGAAAAGTAAATAAATAGAAAAGCAGTGTGAGTTTGAAGTTGAACTGGCACAGAAGTTAGATCCATTGTCTGAACCCTTAAATTGGCTTGAGAAAAATGACTAGAGTTTCAGTTAATCCAATGATGAATCTCCGAATTCTACTTGGTTTTTCCCCATCTGCTTGATGTCTCATTCCATTAATGAGAAATGAGTTTCAGTATTGTCTTCTAAAAGTACAATATTTTATTGCATACTTTGTCAGCCTCAGCAAACTAAATTATTGCATAATTTAAACCATCTTCATAATTTACATAGAGTGATAAAATGAAAAATTATGTATGTGATCATGACCATACACCCAAGCCATAATCAGAGGGGAAAAATCCAAATTGATGCTTTTCTCACCCTTCTTTAATTATTGATTCAATAACTTTTTCAAATACATCTGGCAACAATGAAGCCTCCAAGATGTACTCAGTCAGGCCAGCTTCACATCTCAGAATTGTCTCCAAAACTAATAAAATTGTGTTGTGTTTTATTTCATCAACATAGTTACAACTTGTGTATAATTTTTTCAAATAATGTATAACTCATACTAGCATACTTTTCTCGTTCTTTCAATCTGTGTGCTATTTTAGCCTCTAATTTAGACTTTCTTACTTTTCTTTAATTTCTTTCATTGCTAGCAAAGTAATTTATTTCGCATTGGATGTCACATGGGTTGCTGCTTTCTAGCCCAGCGGAAGTTTCTAAATAGCATTTAAAGGGAGCATTGCATTGCAGTAGTCTAACCAGATGTTAAGGATTATAGCATAGGTCCTCAAACTATGGCCCGCGGGCCACATGCAGCACACTGAAGCCATTAATCCAGCCCACGCAGGACCACGAGGCTGCCCCATTCACATCGCTCCACCCACACTTTGGCCAAGCACAGCACTTACCTTCGCTAGTTCCATGGGCTGGAACTGAAAGGTAAAGCCAACAATTTTGGCCTGCTGAGACATTCTGGAGGTGGGGGAGATGAAAAATGGGATGCACAGATGCCTTAGGAGACCAAAAAAATGGCCCGTTCTTGCCTGTTTCTGGCCTGCAGAATGCTGCTGAAAGCAGGAGAGGTGAAAAATGGGGTACATAGATACCCCAAGAAGCCAAAAAATTGGGCGAAAATCACCTGTTTTCACCTTCTCTGTTAGATAAATATAGACAGATAGACACACAGAGAGAGAGAGAGACAGAGAGAAAGAGAGACAGAGAGAGAGAGAGAGAGAGAGAGAGAGAAGAGAGAGAGAGAGAGAGATTTTTCAAGCTCCTTGGGACTGAGAAGAATTGCTGGAAAACTGCGTTTACTGAAGTGGACCACTAGACTTCCTAAACAACTGAAAAAATGATAGAGTAAAAAGAAGAGTCAACCAAAAGAGCAACATGCAAACAAAAGCAAATAAAACAAATTAAAGTTTATTTTGTGTACATTGTTTAGTGGACTGTTAAATTGGCCATGCCCTAGTCACCTAGTCACATGACCTAGCTGGTATGCCCCCCTCCAACAGTCTGAGGAACCATGAATTGGCCCACTATTTAAAAAGTTTGAGGACCCCTGGGTTATTAGTCACAATGGGTATAGGAAGGAAACTGGTGAAAGGTTTCTCTCACTATAATTTCCACTTGATGCCTGAGTATGAACCATTTATGCAAAAGGATCCCAAATTGCAAAGGTGTTCTCTCACAGATAATTGAAATCTGTCCAAAGAAAACATTGCTGTCAACAGAAAATCTGGACGAAGAAACCACAATTCCAATTTACCTGGTTTAATTCCAATCTTTTTTCTCCCATCCACAACCAGCCTTCAAGTTCCTTGGAATAAGAGATAGACATAATCTCTCTATAGCATAGGGTATCAATGTAAAGTTGAGTATAGTGAATGCACTCATGATACCACATATTACACAGAGTTGGAGATAAGACTGAACCTTGTAGCATCAATCAGTCAGGGGCTTCAGGACCAATGTCTCACATTTTGCCACTATGAATTGAAGTGTTCTGCTGAAAAAAGGGAGGACCCACTGCACAACAGTGCCCCTACTCTCCAGGCATTGCAGACAGTTCTGATAATGGTATCAAAAGCCACCGGAACCATCAGAACTACCATTAAAACAGACCAGCAAAAGACCACTATGCACATCCAGGTCCTTTTTAACCAGCTGATAAATTATCAACAACCACAACCAATACAATCTCACCCCAATCCTGGATCTGAACCTTGACTGAAAAGGGTCCAGATTATTCACTTTTTCCAGACTGAACATTCTAGTAACTAATAAAAACACAACTATCCCAAGCTACACAGTGTGCTGAGTTCTCTTCATGAAGTGTCCTCTTCTGTAAAAAATATAAAAAACACAAATTGCATTGTATATGGGCTAATTGATGCAGGTTTAGCATCCGGATGTCCTTCAGAAAAAAGCCCAGAAAGAGCCAAAAATTTCACACAAACCAGATTAGATAAAACTTCTGATTTATATATTGGCTTTAAAATATTGGCTTCCATGCCAACCTTTGAAACAGCTTGCTTTTAGAAGCTGTGGAAGCTTCATCACTTGAGACTTTCAAGAAGAGATTGGATCACCATTTGTCAGAAATGGTATACAGTCTCCTGCTTGGATGGGGGGTTGGACTAGATGACCTACAAGGTCCCTTCCAACTATGTTAGTCTGTAATCTAATCACATGAAATTAAAATAAAAGAGTAAATCCATTCTTTACAGTGGTATTTACAACACAATCTTTTTCTTTAAATATGAAGGAGAAAAATATAGTTGTCCTTTTGTAATCTCATTTTTTCCAGTTACAAGATTAATTGTAATGTATTAAAAAATAGAGCTACCATATCTGAACCCCAACAAATAATTGTATGTATCTCTTGTCTGCTATCTAATGGTTATCTGGATTTTTGCAGATTAGACATAGAAGCCTTAGTAAACAGTGCTTGGTGATTTATTCATTTGTTTTATATTAGTTTAAATTCTGATGTAATTTTGTCACTGAAGTAAGTTGAGATGTAAAATTAGTAAAAAATGCAGTATAAGTATTGATGTCAAATACAAAACTTTGATGCAATTTATTACTCAGGTATGTCACCCGGATATTAATTTTGACATTCTCTTTTTTTATATCTGCATTTCTATTTCCTTAGATTAGGAAGAATCTAAAAGTATCTGGTACTGTCAAAGCATTCTGATTTTTCCCCAAAAAAGTCCTTCTTTGTGCATTGTGAAATAAGACAGTAAGAAACATGGGTTAACATGGGTTAATGGTAGTCAGTTTCATATATTTTGAATAAGTGAAACAAGGCAATACATAATTCTTAATTCCCATAAAAATGATATACTGTTTCAGTAAAGAATCTTGTGGTCTGCTAATAGGTTGTACAGAAATACTACTTTGTAAATCTTCAAATCTCTCATTTCCATTTTAGGAATAAAAAACAAGTCTAAAATGACCACAAATTCCCAAACACTTATTACAGTATGTGTCCTAATACTTTCCATTTGAAAAGTGAGTGCTGCGTGGATGTTAGGCAAAGTGAATTATAGATTTGGGGCCTCCCTATTTAAAATAATGAATGCTTTTACTTGTAAAAGTTCAGTGTCATACCCTTCTGTATAAATCAAAGTTTGGTTATAGTTCTAAAAATAAAAGAATTTCAAGAAAATTAGATTGTTGCTAAAATGTAGGGCCAATATTATATTCTTCTTCAGATGGAAGCAATAATGCATATATTTATTCACTTCCTAAGAAGTACAATTGTAATTTTTCATGTTATGTGAGCAATATTTTTAATGGCAAGGGCTATATTTATATTTGTTTATTTGTCATGTTTAGATATCACCCATTTCACTCACAGAGTTTGCAAAAAAGCTTACATATTTTGATGGTCAAAACATCTTATATCTAGCAAATAACAGTATTTTTTAAAAAATGTATTTATTTTGCCAAGTGTGTCTATGATTAAAGACAAAGAATAAACATGATTATGAATATATAAGATGTATAAGCATGGTTATGAATACATGATATTTTACGAATACATGGGGACATTAGGACAGGGACGGTAGGCACACTTACCTACCTCTTAGGAATGGGGTGAGGTAAACGGTAGACAGTCTAAGGTTAAAGTTTTGGGGGTTTAGAGAAGAAACTACAGAGTCAGGTAATATATTCCAGGCACTGACCACTCTGTTGCTGAAGTCAATTTTTTTGCAATTAAGTTTGTATCTATTGTGAGCTTGTGTATTGTTGCGGTTGAAGCTGAAGTAGTCATTGGCAGGTAGGACATTGTAGCAGATAATTTTGTCAGATTGAAGACAGCTAAATTCTAAATTTTCTAAGCCAAAAGTTTCATGTCTGGTGGCATAAGGTATTCTGTTGTGAATAGAGGAGTATAGTACTCTTTTCGCGAAACATCTCTGGGCATTCTCAATTGTATTAATGTCCGATA
>JANHFT010002256.1:55484-77804 GCA_032467955.1 Pseudoxenodon macrops | reverse complement strand
ACCGGTTCTAATGATGTCATCAGCTGCCCTCAACCTACTCTATAGAACCGGTTAGAACCGGTAGGATTTCACCCCTGGTCTACCGCCTTTGGGGCTAGAAAGAAGGGTGGAATTTGAGAACATATTGTGAATGCCAGGGAGCGTGTCCATTTACAAAAATGGCCATCATGAAGGAGATTAATCAATTCCAAAGCCTCAGAATATCCCATTGCTGTTTTCTTTTACTTAGTTAGTCCCCCTTTTTTAATTATACTCCTGCTAAGCTCTCTTAAAAAAAGAAGAATAAGAAAACCATCGGAGCCCATTTGGGAACCAGAGGCATTATGGGAAATAAAAATAGAGGTTTATATTTTGCTTTATCATCAGCCAGCTGCGAACTTTATATATGTATGCATATCTGTATTTATGTCAAAATTGGTTGGGCTGGAAGTCAGCTGTATCTTTTCTCGGGTTTATTATAATTCAGTGAGAACAACTAGTACTTGTTTGCTCAGAATGCAGATGTATGGAATGTATGGATGCACATATTCTGTTCATTTACAGCTACCCTGTAAGATCTCCCTGGATAATAAGACCAATCAGGCTTTTGAGCATATGTGCTAAAATAAGTCATCCCCCGAAAATAAGCCCGCCCCAAAACACAGCAGTAGCCATGAGGTGACCACGCTAACCGCCTCCTGCACCTCAAAAATAATAAGACTTCCCCGAAAATAAAGCCAACGTTTATTTCGGGGATCAAAAGAAAATAAGACCCTGTCTTATTTTCAAGAAAACACAATAAATAATCAACCATTGAGAGAAATTGCTTATGGAAGAGGTTGCTGGTTGTGATATGTGATCCACAGAGGTAGTAGAACTTCCTAGTAGAGCAGGAATGGCAGGTACACCCATATACACACACACACACACACAGCTTTGGATCTGGGACTACCAGATGGCTAAAGCTATTAGGCTAGCTGTCTACCAAAACTACTTTCTCCCCCAAGCCCAACCTCATCCTACTTCAAAGTAGGAAATCCACCAAACGCTCTTCTTAAGTCTGAAGAAGAGCACTACTTCCTAACTTTATTACTGATAGAGGTAATATTATCAGCTGATAGGGCAAATTCTGATGTGCGTTTTTGTGCCACCTCACCTACAAGAGGAAAGTTTATTTAACCGGCTGTCCAGAGGTGCCCAGAGTTAGCCACACAGGGACCTCAAAAGATGACAAAAGGACCTCAAAAGGTGGATCCATGTGGGGAAGAAGGAAAACACCCACACAGAGAGAAGAAACGGAAACAGAAACTGAGTCTGTTTGCAATATGAGAATGTCTTCAGCCATCTTTGTGTTAGGGGTGCTGGATGGGGAGAAAGGAGTTGGCAGATTATACTGTAAGATTTATCCTAGAATTGATGGGAGCACCCAGGGGCTCAATCTCTCTAGTAAAAACATCAACCTTTTAAAGTGGTGCTACAGTGTGATGGAGGCCATTTGTGACAGGCTTAAGTTGTAAATCTTTGTAGATCTTTAGTAATCTCTGAAGAACGAATAATTGTGATATTAATTTAAGATTATTGCATGACATTATTTTAATTTATTAGTCACTACTACTAGCAATAAGCTACTAAAGAATATTTTCCCCATATTTCAGTGTTTTTTTAAAGGAGGTCATTATATATATATATTGATTATCTTCAGAAATTTTAAGAACATTGACAATAGGTTACAGGGAGTTGGGTGGCATATACATTTAATAAGTTATTAACTGTTAATAACTGCATAGTTAGTGAAAATGGCTGTAATATACAGTAGGCCTTTTTATCCTCTGAATTTTCTTTCTTTTTCACTTATACTATTTTGCACTCTGCTTGACCTCCACCACTTCAAACCTGAGGAGATTCGAATGATGAAATGTTCCTCCCCACATTCAAAAAATCATATCATTACCTTGAAAATAGAACATGTGATGTCAGGTAGAAAAAAAAAATCTAGCTTAATGTTTTGCTCCAAGTGCTAATGGATTTTGCTTGTGTTTTGATTTGTTTTGACAAGCAGTTGTGTCCAAAGACAGGTTTAAAGGGATTGTGCCTTTAGACATTAAGACAGCATGAAACAATTTAGTTTGTAGCTTCATTCCTATGATGTAACCGTACCAAGGAGACCTCAAAAGGATTTAATGTCATCCTTGAGGTCCTTTTCATTTAATGAAAATGATTTATATGCTGATGAAACAAAATATGAAACCATGTTATTAATTGCTATTCTAAACATCCAAGGACTGTTATAACAAGTGTTTTGAAGAGCTTTTAAGTTTGATAGGCTTCTACACATTTGTTGTTGGTATAATCTTTCTACTCATGAATATATCATTACAGTTGCAGCTAATCTCATTGATTTATTGTGTTAGAAGATAATACAGTGATTAAAAAAAAACAAGAATGAAGGTTGTCTCTATCAGTGCTGTAAAGCTAAAGCTTATGTGTTAACACATCAATTCTCTAACAATGACTTATGACCCCAAGAGATCTCAAGAAACCAGGAAGAGTGGATTTATTTTAAAAAAGATCATCCACTGATCTGGCAAAACTGGAGAGCTGTCAAAACCCTCTTACGGCTTTTCCTAGCAAGACAAAGAACAAACCATCCAGAAGGTTCTAAGTCAGCTGCTGTCAAACTCCCAGCCCATGGGACGGATGTGTCACGTGCTGGCCACGCCCACACCTGGTTTAACGAAGGGTGGGAAAGTCCCAATACATCCCATGATGCCTCTGGGACAACTTGAGTTTGACATCTCTGTTCTAAGTGATGGCTAGATCAGCAGATCAAGCCATTGGTCCTCACAGCAGTTGTACGTTTGTTTGTTTTTTTGTTTTGTTTTGTTTTGTTTCTTCACTGGAGGAAGGGTTTCACAAATGCATTCATAATTTCAAAAAGTTGTGTGGTCATAGAGTTTAGGATCTATCTTAATAATAGTGTTGTGCAGCACCAGAAACGTTTTTTAAATTGGTATTTTTTTATATGCCTCAGTCTTTTAGGCACAGCCCAGATTGGGAAAAAGAAGTGCCACAGAGAAATATATGAGTCAGTTTGGTATAGTAGCTAAGGCACCAGGCTAGAAACTGGGAGATTGTGAGTGTTCGGTTAGACCTGAAGGCACCTGGGTAACTTTGGGTCAATCACTCTATCTCAGCCCTAGGAAGAAGGGGTATGCATAAGTGTTCTAATGTGTTTATCATCCCTGTCATTGTATTTTTATTCTCATATTCTTGTTCTCGTTTTTCTTTTGACAAATTCCAATCAATCAATGTTGGTTCAGAGGATGAGGCCATGTTGAAGATGGTAGATTAGGATCTTCTCCTGTAGGTCAGGATACTCCGGTCCATGGATTTAGTCAATGATTAGTCCTCTTTTAAAAGGCTCTGTTGCTACCGAAGCTGAAAAAGCCCACATACATTTGCATTGTGGAACAGCAGAAAGACTGCACAATTCTCAACATCCTTTTTACAAAAAAAAAACCAAGAGCAGTTTGTGATGGTGGCTTGTATGAAATACTTAAATAGCATCAATACAACAGTGTTTATTTGTGTGTTTGTTTGTTTGTTTGTTTGCTTGTTTGTTTTTCTTGGACTGATAACTTTGTCTGGCCATAAGAAAGTATAATAAAATATCACATTTTATCACGAGCCCTGAACCTGATGCAGTTCAGCTTGGCTTTAACTTTATAAACCTGTGTACAAAATTCTCCCCGATTTCCAACCATCTCAGAATTGCTTTTGGAATTTAAAAGTACAATTTTCTAAGTTTCTACATATCACCTTCCCTGCAACGTTTTGACAGCAATATTATCTACAGTTTTGTTTACCTCCTGTCTTGCCAATTGAACATTATTAACTTTCCCAAAATGTCTCATGGAGTTCCTGTTTTTGAATGCGATACTCTCTCACTTGGCAGAAAGATCAGGGGCAAAGCAGGCTAATTTAATTAGGGTTTAGATTTATTGCCTCCCTTTCTGTTGAAGGTCTGTCATTAAGGTGGACTTCCAGGACCATTATGTCATATCATGCCATTTCTAAGTGTAGTTTATTATCTGTCCATCTGTTTATTCATGTAAGTATTGATGCGCCCTGACAGCTTAATGGCATTTCTGGATTTTGAAGAAGTAGTTGAGACAGATTTGCTGTTGATACAACCACTCTCTATTGTTATCTCCAGTTAATTAGAAGAGACTAGTTGGAACGCCTGTCCTTGAATACTAAAAGAAGAATTCATTTTGCTGTTGGCATATGATTTTCTTTTCATTTGATAAATGTTTACTGTCATGGCTCAGGAAGATGAGATGCAGTCTGCTTGTTCTGGCAGTTTGTGCTTAGCTTGTCCTCCCTTATTAAAGCTCCATTTATTTTATTTGCCTTCATTAATCTTTTTTGGGCAATTCCCTGGCTAGCAATATGGCCTCTGCTCATGACAATCAGGGAATTAATTACATGTAAGCTGTTGCAGTAATTTTGTGAGCTGAGAGTTTCGGTAGCGATGTTTGGTACGGAAACGCAGCAATTAAAATTGTTGGCTTTTGGAATTTTACAAAGAGACAATTGCTGCGATTCTTTTCTCATCCTTGGTCAGGGAATGTTTTGTACCCACCGCTGATATTCCCAGTTGCAATCTTCAATCATTTTCCAGAACAGCAAACATAATATAATGATTAATATTTGTGCAATGCACAGTTCATATACATTCTTTCTTGTCCTTGCCACGAGTACAATGGTCTTCTTTTTGGATACTTGATGTAGGAATGCTTTGATGGTTGAATACTACTATTACATTGGGTTTATAAAGCACACATGAATAAATGAACTAGTGTTATGGGTTCAAGGATCGAAGTGGGGGATCCAGGCAGAATGCCCATGCATCAATTTCCTTCGGAAAAATGGTTTTGTTATAAAAACACATTGCTTTTATTACAAAAGAAAAGCTAGCTACTGCTTTGGAGCTATAAATTGCTTGTTTATCTTGTGTGGTATCTGATATTTCTAGAGGCTACTTCAATCTTCTAAACTCCCGTTTTATTTTCTTTATTTAATTCAATTTTATCTTCTATTTTATGGCTTATCCTATAGCCTTAGCTAACTTCTAATTATCTGTCTTCTCTCACCTTCTAGAGAGCTCTGATATTCTTAGACCTAATATCCTAATAATCTGTACACTGTTATTACTTAGAACTTACAACTTATTATTACAACTTAGAACTTCGCCGTCTTCGATCCGACCTAAGCGTAGTACATAAAATTATCTGCTACAATGTCCTACCTGTCAATGACTTCTTCAGTTTCAACCACAACAATACACGAGCAAACAATAGATACAAATTTTATGTAAACCGCTTCAAACTCGATTGAAGAAAATATGACTTCAGCAACAGAGTGATCAATGCCTGGAATGCACTATCTGACTCTGTGGTTTCTTCCCCAAACCCCCCAAAACTTCAACCTTAGACTGTCTACTCTCAACCTCATCCCCTTCCTAAGAGATCTTTAAGGGGCGTGCATAAGCACACCAACGTGCCTCCCGTCCCTGTCCTAATATTCCCTTTCTTTCGTATCTATCTCATGTATTCATAATCATGTTTATGCTTATATCTGTCATATAATACATGCTTGATGAAATTAAAAAAAAACTTTTTACCCTGTGTTAACTATATCTAGCTTAATTCCAGTTCCAACTACCACCAGTCATCTTTCCTTTTGCTATCTTTACTACTAAAGTTGGTCTGAGTTGGCTCAGCTGGCTAAGATGGAATTCACTGTCTGTGGCATCTGGTGCATCTTGCCAGTTTATCCAAAACCCACTGCATTTGACTCACTCCGACTCCTTCAAAATCTGGCTTGGCCTTTGCAATCTCTGTGGTTCTCTCGTTGGGTGGGAGAGCTACTGGTATGACTGGCATTTGTTGGCATGACTAACCACTGGTGCTGAATGACTGGATGGGAGTAGGAGGAAGCCAACCTTCTAAACTCTCCAGAAAGCCTCCCTCTCTCCCGCACAACGTTTCTTAGCTGCAACTACTTGGCATTTTAAAGTAGAGGACAAAACATACCCTTTTTTCCTCCTGGCTCGGTTCCTTCTTGAACTCTTCACTGTTCGTCAACAGTGTTCTGTCCTCCTCTCTACATCTACTGCAAAATGTTGTAGTCACTCTGCAGAGCTTATGTACACTGGCACATCCTACAGCTTCAGTTTCTTCTCTCTGGAGGTTTTCGGGCATCCTGCTTCTTCCATTCTTTTGGGTTTTTTTCCCCAGCACCAAACCAAGAAATCAATTCTACACAAAAACCATTTTCCCCCTTAATATTAATAGTAACATAATTGTGTTATATCTGGCTATGCTTTATTCCCCCCCCCCACTTCTCTTTATGTGAATGTGAAATGGAGATGAGCACTTCCCCCTATAGTTGGCAATGACTAGCGGAGTAAAATCCGCAGGGACTCCTTTACAGTTACCTGGTGTGAATTAGGAAGGTGTCTGACTAAGATTTTTGTGCATGCCTTAGATCAGGGGTGTCAAACTGGCAGCCTGTGGGCCAGATACATCACGCACAAGTCACGGCCACCCCAGCTCTGCAAAGACAAAAAATGTCATGATACATCACGTGACGCCACATGACACAATCGAGTTTGACACCCATGCCTTTGATGCTGCCCTGTCAGCTGAAAAAGCTGACAGTTCAGGTTCAAGACCTGACCTCCTTGCCCTGCCTCCTGCAAACCTAGGCTGTTCGAAACATGCAAATGCGACTAGATAAATAGGCACTACTTCGGTGAGAAGGTAATGGTGCTCCGTGCACCTCGGTGTATAGTCATGCTGACCACATGACCCCAGAAGTGTCTTTGGACAACGCTGGCTCCTTCGGCTAAGAAACAGAGATAAGCATTGCCTCCTGGAGTTGGACATGACCCTGACGGGAAACTTTACCTCCACCTTTTCTTCTTGTTTGGGACTTAAGCCATGTTTTCCTTTCATCACTTTAGTAACAGATCTATTCCAAATCTGTCAAGGTCATCTTCTTTATTCTCTGTAGGTTTTCATCTAGCCTTCTCAGTTTTTTCCTCTTTACTTTTTAATTTCACTTCTTGTATCCGCTATCATTCCCAAAGTCGGCCACACTTCACAAATCTGTAAACTTTGGATAGTTCCATGCTGTTCTTCCAAAACATTATTTGTCTTTAAATTTGAGGGCATGCTAATTTGATGCCCATTTTACAATGGAGGATTTATTTTCCTCCTGGTGCTGGAAGTGCAGCCTTTTCACAGTCAATTAAGGGCAAACTCAACATGATAATGGTAAGTGAACAAACACAGTCAATTACTTCCCATCTGCAGTTTAGGGCTGACTGTTGTCTTTGCATCCAGGCCTTAAGGAGTTTATGATTTGCTTGATCAGTGGCTAGAAGCAGAACTGTGTACTGAGATTTGGTAGTGAGCCTAGCTATCTTTGATGCATACAGTATAAAACATTTGCTTATGAATGTGTTGTTCGTGCATGGCTTTTTGTTGTTGTTGTTGTTCCCAAAAATCTGATTGTGTGGATCCCTTGTATCTAAGCTCTGGGTTTTTATGTCAGTGTTCCAAATATCATCCAGAACTAAATCGGACTCCAAGGCAAAGCATTCATCAAAGTTCCAATTTATTAAGAGAGCCATATTGGCACATCTGTGAAAACCCGAATCTGAAGATTGCCCGGTTTCCACCACCCAGTTGAAAGTTCAAGATCTTGCCCCCACACCCACAAGTCCATCACATGGTCCAATCGTTCACTGCCAAGCTGGCAGCTTCGCCCATCCAATTCTGGTCAAGTGCAGAGACAAAGGATGACCTTGACTTTCTAGAAAGAATGTTGTTATGGCTACATATGGCTCCTACTCCGTACTATCCCCCCTCCCATTTTCCCACAATAGAAAATGCATAGTAGAATAATAGAAAGTGTGACAGGCCAAAGAGCCAACAATATAGGTGTAGGCCTGATATCCCTTCTTCTTTTACCCTCAAGCGTTCCCAGCATTAGGCTCTTCTCCAGTGGTTCCTTTCTTCTCATTAGGTGACCAAAATATTTGAGTTTCATCTACAGGATCTGTCCTTCTAAAGAGCAGTCAGGGTTAATCTCCTCTAGAACTGACCAGTTTGATCGCCTTGCAGTTCAAAAGACTCATAGTTGTCTTCTCCAGCACCATAGTTCAAAGACCTCAATTCTTTGGCGCTCAGCCTTCCTTATGGTCCAACTTTCACAGCCATACATTGCAACTGGGAAAACTATGGCCTTGACTATACACTCTTTTGTTGGTAGGGTGATGTCTCTGCTTTGCTTTTAAGTATGTTGCCATGGCTTTATGTACATTGATCAATTGCACCATGATGCACATTTTGACAATAGATGGCATTCCCAGAAGGCATTTCTGCAGTATAGAGCAGTCAAAAAACTCCAGCGCCAGATCTTCCAGCAACATTTCGTGTTTCCACTGAGTAGGTGTAATGGGTTGCTCTGTACTTAGATAAGAAGCTTGCAAAAGGATTTGTAATTATGAATTACTTCTTAATTAGATCTTAGTTTTTGGAGGGAAAATAGGGAAAAAAATCTGCCTACCAGATATTTGTCTGGCTAGCATGCTTAGCCTGGTCAGATTCAACACATTAGTTCACTCGCTGGTTTTGAGGTTGGGGCTGGTTGGGGCTAAAAAACAGCTCCTAAAGCACAGCTGATCATCGGAGAGAGCTCCAGTGACTAAAGCAGGTGAAGCACAGAAGTGAAAAGAGAAGGCAACAGCTGTTCCGGGTATCCATTTTGAGCAGTGCGCATCGTATTTTTAGACTCCAAACACATCGCTTTTTTGGGCAACAATTGGTGGTGATGTGCTTTGCCAAGTCCCACAGCCTTGAAGGGCTCTCAAACTGAGCTTTGGAGGCTGAAAACGTGATGTGCAGAGCCCAAAACACAAAGCATTGTCGTTGGCGATCTCTGCAGCCAGAAAGAGTTTGCCAAAAGGTGGGAGCCAGTGGGTGGCCAGGGTTACATTCAGAGTATAAGACGTGCCCAAATTTACAGCCTCTTTTAGGAGGGAAAAATGTGCACCTTATACTCTGGAAAATAGGGTATATTCCTTAACCATGGGAAACCAGGGCAAGAAGTTCCTTCTTCCTATACCGAAGTATCACCAGACCAATATTTATTGCCTTGTAAATAGCAAGCCACATCACTGTAGCCATGTCACAGTACAACATAGTGCATTTTGGCATTCAGCCAGTGAATGCCAAACCTCTAAGATGTACAAATTTAGTTATCCATTAAATCTCCTACAAATATTACATACCATAAATATACAGTTGATAACTTTTTTCTTTGATATTCTTTCTAGGTGATTTTGAAAAGTTCTACTTCTTTTTGTCACTTATAGTTAGGCCCTTAAAGGAAGCATCTATCCCAGACAAACAAGGTCTCTCGTGTGAGTTTTTTGGTGATATTAAACCCAGAATAAATACTTTAGAGTTTTGCCAATCATTTTTTATTCCATTTTTGGCAATGTCTGTTTCAACAACATTTGCATCCAAGCTTTAGGATGCATTCTTGAACAGCATCCATAAATAAGAAAGTTGATGGGTTCCAGATCCTAATAGTCCTAAAAGTGACAAATGTTTGTGTACTTTCAGGAAGCTGCCAACTATTTATCTCTATTACAGACAATTTATTGCTGTTATGTAAATATTTAGATGAATACATATACCATAAACAACATATAGAATCTAAATCTATGCTAATGACCTTTTTTGTTCTATATGACAAAGGAAAAATGTTCCTTTGGTTGCTTCATTGTTTTGTACTGCAAAGACTTAGTAAGTAAGTAAGTTTAGTAAGACATTTAGGCTGTACATAACTTAGTAGGAAAAAAATAATGAAAAAGTGACTGAGTCATTTGGTTGGAAACTTGTGGTTGAACTGATGCTTGAGGGTTATTTGTTAGATCTTGCTAAAGGTTATAAAGTGAGTTGGGAAAATGAAACGTCTGTTTGCAATCTGGAGATTGTTTAGAATAATGTCTCCCTTTAGAAGTCTGTTGTTTGTGCTATAGCAGAGCTTGAACTTTTCTTAGGTTGCTTAAAGGGGTTATCTCTCATTCTGTGGAGAGAACAGATGGGTTGTCTTTTACCCTTTTCAGCCTCCACCTGCATTTGATTAGAGACAGCAGCAGTTTTACATACCCCATGCCAGAATACCATGATGACATAGCAGCTTCAGACAACAGCGTGACTAGGATTTCCCCCCCTAAACCCTTGAATCACAGAGGATCTGGCAGCCAGTTACCATCTGACACTGTTTATAGCATATATTGTTCGATCCACTCCCTTACTGAATCTGCTGTGGGAATTAAAGCAAGCAGTTTCAAGTCAGAAAGGTAAGTTTTCTTGCATGCTTTAAACACTTAGAATCAAGCAACTGAACAAAGCAACACTGAAAATACAACTCACCTTTGTCAGTTTGCAGATTGAACACAACTGCTGTTGTGAATTTGTTTTCTGAGTTTATGGTAAAATGTTCTTCATGTTTTGTCGGTTACTGTTGCATTTCTTTGCAAAATTTAATCATTTCCAGAAGAGCTATTCCATACCATAGGAAGGAACACAATATCTATCTAATAAACATTTCCATTTATTAGCAAGAACTCTTATATCAAATACGTAGATTACTCTGAAGATTGCATTGATAAAAAATAGTCCATTATTTACTGAAGAGCATCAAAACTATTAAATTAATTAATAGCAATGTACATGTTAATTAAACTTTTATGGAACTGCAGTGATAGTTTTAGTGTGAAACTTTGAAAAAGAAAAGCGTACAGAATAAGATTTCCTCTTTCTAACTGCTAGTGAAAAAGATTTTTCCATCTGAGAGAAGGTGCCAAATGACAATTGTAGCCCTTGCATGCAAATTTTTAGCAGATGTTCACATGAATATTTGTATTAGAGAAATAAACATTTGTACTAGACATTTGTGCTAGAGAATATCTATATACTCTGCTAACTTCTGGTTCCTGCTACTCTTTTAGGAAATAATATACTCATTTAAACAAGTTTATCAAATGTACACAGAGCAAAGAAGGGTCTCACAAATTTGAGACAGTATAATCTTGCATGAAAAAGATTATCCTTGATTTTTTTTATGTTCATAGACTATTCACATGATTAACAAATGTAATATTGCACTTCTAGTTGGATAAATATATTACCATCTTGAAGCAAATCTTCTTTAAGTCTGAAAAATTGTAAAACTACTCTCTAATATTTTGAAATATTTAACTAACTATTAATATACTTTATTAATATTTTCTACAGAGTGGCTTACCAGTCTATAATGCAGAAAGTCAAAGGAATACAAAAAGTATAAAATAGTACAAAGAGATCAGAAATATATAAGAAATACTTCCAATACCAAAGTGTGTGATTATAAACAAGGCCTTATTTTATTATATTTCTATAGTTTTTTTTTAAATAGAAGCAGGAAATGTTGCTACACTGTTAAATAGAAGATTGTAAAGTATATCTGATCAACCAACTCGGATCAGTCTACTGTAACTGCTACTCATTTACAGTTAATGCTATGATCTTATAGAAAGACATTTACAATTGAAATCTGTACAATGAGACCTACACTGTAACCAATAGGGATCTTTCCAGTATCTCCAACAGCAATTCAATTGCATAAAATAATATTAATTCACACTATAATTTGGAAGTCACAGAATTGCCTGATATGTGCAAATGTATTAGACAAATTCAAATAGTCCATAAACAGATGCGAAAATGCATAATAATTCACTGATCACAACTAAAACTTCAGCTATTATATATTCAGCTATAATCTACCATGTTATTTCAACTCTTCCCCCCCCTTTTTTTTTTTTACAACTGATATTGTTGCTAGCTATGATATTTTGTAATTCTTCTCCAGTGGAAAAATAGTAAACAATAAAATCTTAGACAAAATTGTATTTTCTTTTAGTTCATTAATTTTTTACCCTCCCTTTACATTCAAAAAGAAAATGAGGGAAAATAGTTTTTGGGACATTAATATAAGAACTTGTTTCTTATAAATACAAGATGTCCTTCCATGAAGATATAATTGGCAAAGAAATCAAGTGATACCAGATTATATTGTAGTATATCTATCCATTCAAATCCAGCTGTGATAGCTTTACTTCAAAGATGCAAATTTCATTATAACTCAGCTGTCTATTTTTCTAATGGTAAACATCATACCACAAACATCTTCAATGGAACAATTTCATGGGGTTGGTGGTTCTTATGGTCTCTGAAACCAACACTTTTAAATAATACTATTTAATAGAGTAACTAATTATTTTTAAGCTAAGGATGAAAGAACTATATGACTTTTATACCGGCAACTGAATGAACTGCATCTACCCCTCCCATTGTACTCTCTGTGTGTTGGCCAAACCTACTCCAAATTTTTTGAAGATGCTGGCATAAAACTAGACTGAATGCGTTCAGAGGATATAACAGAGAAGTTAAGAGCAAGAGGATATCCATTTCATGAGAGACAGTCTATTTGCATACTGATCTATATCAAAATTATAAATATCCAGTCATGTCTCTTACATACAATTATCTACAGAAGTCTCTGCTTTTTCATTAAAGTATTAAATTTATTATTCCACGTATAGTCTTCATTGAGCAAAAAGCATTAAATAAAAATTAGGAAGTACAAATTGCCTAATTTTACATGAAACTGCAGAAGGCCAAAAACTTCCTTATGATTATTTATTTATTTACATTTGTTATAACTACCCACCTCTAATAGACTCTTTGTGGCATACACACACAAAAATCTATAAAACCCCATAAAATCAAATTATGTGAATGTAATTATTTAAAAAAAAATAAAAAATGTATTTGGTGTTCCCAAACCATCCAATATAAGCAAATATTGTTTATGATATTGACAATAGTTCAATATAGGTTTTACCTATAGACATATATCTTAGGAACACTGTGAAATGCTCTTCACGTTTTGTCGGTTACAGAGAAATATAACAAAATAAGCCATTATTAGACTTGTTTATACCAATAATATTTTTACTGATGCTGTTTGCCCCTTTATCTGTCCTTAGGTTTTGGCTCTTTCTACTTACCTGGTTTCTGTGGTCCATGATCTGCAACACATCCTTATATTTTCATCATGTTTTTGGTTTCCAACAGCTCTTCTGAAGCTGAGCTAATTAGATTCAGGTCCAGAATAGCTTCTGCATAAACATTAAACATTTTGCAGCATTAAGATTGAAGCTGAATGACACAATTTACCGCTTATGAGAATTCATATACAATCCATCCTCCTTATCTCTTTCCTCACCCTTCTGTAGTTAAGATGCCACAGCATCTTTCCAATTATTTCATTATATTTCTTAAATTGGAGAAATTGTATCTCCCTCCCTTCTCCCTTCCCTCCCTCTCATTCCACCTCTTACTGCAAAAAACAATTACTGAGAGTCCCACATAAAATTGTGGGAATAAAATTGTGTTTGGTTCCAATTATGCATTCTGTCCTATCAGAGATTGACTGGAGATAAAATAAAATAAGATTGATGATAGGTGATTAGATAGATAGATAGATAGATAGATAGATGAGAAAAAAGAGATATTTTACAAATCACGCATAGCAAAATAGTAATATACCATAAATAATATGAAAATATGAAAATAGTACAACAAAAAGCATTTAATAAAATGGATAAGACATAGTAAAACAATAGTAAATCACTGTGAAATATTACCAATATTAAAATGTCAACCCTTTTACATATTGTTATAGACAGATTTGCTAGAAAGAAGAAAATACTTTCCACCACAACAAAGATACAGGCAATTTAGTATGAAATGTATTACAAAATCTTCCTTCTGGAACCATAAATGGAAAAACATTAAGTCCAGTCAAAAAGCATTTGACTAGGTGAGGTGGAAAAGTCATTGGTGAAATAATTAAGTAAAGTGAAAACATGTCACTCTAAATCTCTGTAAGCCCAAAAACATTTATTTTTATTTACTTAGTTAGTTAGTCAAGCATGTATGAGAAAACAAGTATAAGTATGAACATAACATATAAACATATAAGTATAAACAGGTAAAGTATATACATAAAAAATGAGTATGACTAATGGGGACAGTAGGACAGGGACAGTAGGCACATTGGTGCGCTTATGCACATCCCCTTATAAACCTCTTAGGACTCAGGTGAGGTCCATGGTAGACAGTTTTAGATTAATGTTTTGGGGGGTTGAGGATGTAACAACAGAGTCAGGTAGTGCATTCCAAGCGTTGACCACTCTGTTGCTGAAGTCGTATTTTCTGCAATCGGGTTTGGAGCGGTTTACTTTGAGTTTGTAACTATTGTTTGCCTGTGTATTATTGCGGTTGAATCTGAAGTAGTCATTGACAGGTAGGACATCATAGCAGACAATTTTGTGTACTAAGCTTAGGTCAGACCATAGGCGGCGTAGTTCTAGGTTGTCCATGTTCAAAATTTCAAGCATGGTGGCATAAGGTATTCTATTGCGAGCAGAGAAGTGGAGTACTCTTCTCACGATATACCTCTAAACTCGCTCAATTGTATTTTAATGTCTGTTATAGAGTGTGGATTTCAGGCAGATGAGCTGTATTTGAGAATTGGTCTGGCAAAGGTTCTGGTTTGCAGTACAATGTTACTGGAGGAGAAGCTTCACAAAATTAGGTTAACAACTCAATGCCTTTTTGGCATTAAGATGTTATTAATGTTAATTAATTAATTAGTTAATGTTAAGAAACAAATCAACATTAACATGTTTCTTAACTGGCTTTCTCAAGCCTCCATATCATAATTTTTTGGGTGAAAACTCACTGGTTTCTTGGCCTTCCCCCCCCCCCAAAAGAAGCAAAGGTATCAACAAACACTAATTAACATATACATCACGGGTGTCAAACTCACACCGGCATTACATGATTTATCGGAATTTTGTTCCCATTCACTAAACCAGGTGGGGCGGGGCCAGCATGTGACACATCCGGCCCAAGGGCTGTGAGTTTGACAGCCCTGATCTACATGAAGCCACTGTAGGAAATCATCTGTCAGTACAGAATTAGAATCTATCAGTATATGAACTTCAGGACAACTTGGAAATGCAGGTGGGGCTCTTTCTTAAGGCTCTTAGATTCTAAAAGTAGACTTAGAACTTATCATCAAGATAAGAGTAATTATGTCTAATAAGCCATCCAATGCCAGTGTTATTAAATCTTTGGTTGTGGTTGAGATCATCCTTCTCATGTTGAACATTTTGAAATTATTTATACTTATTGGTGGATCATTGCTATGGCCAGAAAGGCCCTCACATAGTTTTATCTTTTGTGCCAGTTATGAGCAATACTAGATTGGGAAATTCATAGTTATCCATGTTTCACATGGAACTGGCCATGTGGTCCACTTAGAATATATTGCTGATTCACAGTGCAGCAATTTGAGTAGTTATAATTAGGTTGCCATGTAACATGAGTATTTTGAGAGTAGCTTAGTTAATAGTTGACTTTCAGGTGCAATTCTAGGTGCTAGTTGCCACCTTTAAAGGTCTAGATGGATCTAGATGGATCAGGACCTGGGTTTCAGTAAGATTGCCTCCAAGTATATGTAGTAGCTTTTAGTCTGGAGTAGTGGAAGGCCAATTTTTCTTTGCCTTTATTGGCTGTGGCCAGGCATTCTTAACTTTCTTGTGAAACCTTTTGAGAAAAGTGTATTTATTAAGTATATTTAATAAAATTAAATAAAATAGATGTATAGATTGCACTATAAATAAATCCAATTATACTCAAATGTAATTATTGATATATTAAAAATAATGATATAATATAGTAAACGTCTACTTCTTTATTAATCCATTAAATCAGTAACATGACAAGCTAAATTTCAGTTAGAAGTTAGTGAAAATAAATTTGTAATTGTTTTTCTCATCCAAGTTCACAGACCACCTGAAATCTATTTGTAGATCTATACTAAGAATCCCTGCCTTTGACCTTCCTACCTAATTTGAAAATGAGTTTATTTGCCAACAATGTATTGAGAAACCTGCTGCTATACAAAACTTGAATATTGGAATTAATATAGAAGTTAAAGAGAAGAAGACTATATATGCATCCCTGTATAACTCATTTTAAAATAAGTATTGAAACAGATTTCCAAAGATAACTCATCTAACGTATAGCAACATAATTAATTGAAAAAAGAGTAATGTATAGTGCTTCTGCCAGTTTAACTATAGATTGATGTTGGTTATTGAATGTAAGCTACTGGTTACACTACCAGTAGCTTACACTCATTGAAACCAGCATAAAATGTTTCATTGAACAGAATACTATTCTGCCAAATACTGAAACAAAATCCGTTATGAAACATTAACAAATCAATTCTAAACCCAAGACCTTGGCCAGCATCTTATCTAGAATAACATGAATGGGATCAGAGTTAGCAGATTGATGTGGAACGAGATCTTGAAGTAAATGTCAAAGAAATCAATATCAAAGAAAGTGTCAATGCAGTATTTATCCAGTGTGAGAAAGGCCAATAGCATAATAGGAATAATAAGAAAAAGTATTGCAATAAGGAGACCGATATTTTAATGTCCTTATATAAATGGTGTGGTTGCATCTAGAATATTGTGTTCAGGTTTGCTGGCCATACCTCAAAAAGGAGATAGTGGAACTAGACAAGGTTCAGAGCAGGTCAACAACATGGGATATGATTGAGGTATACAAAAATATGCATGCCATGAATAAAATGATTAAATCTCCCAAAATATTCAAACCAAAGGTTATCCAATTAAAGTGAATACTGGAAGAATCAGAAACATTTTTTTTCACAATGCAGATAATTCAAATTTAAATTCACTACTATAAGATGTGGCATAGGTACCGGATTGTCTGGCAAGACATTTGGACCAATACATAGAAATCATAAAGATCAATGTCTGTTAGCCTTTATGATGATCTTATGCTGGGAGAGAAATCTAGTTCTTTCTAAGACAGTTAGCTATTTGTAAAATTAGTCCATGTTGGACTAGATGGGCCAGAGATATGATCTCTTATGCCCCTGATTTTGTTGTTATGTTTATAGTAATTCAATACATTCCATGTATAGATGCCCAGGCCATTTTTCTTCCTTTGGCATCTGAGTTTTACTCAGCCTGAGTAATAAGGGAAGACAATACTAGGAGCCACCCCACCAGTCAGAATTTATAAAACCACCAACTCTGGTTTTTCCTTTTTTAAAATAGGGCTTTTATCTAAGATCAAATGATGGATTCATTCAGTGGGTAGCATAAGAATGCTTCCCAGAGAAGTGAGATATGAAGCTGTTGAATCTGATCACGGATGAATTTATTCACAAATTAATTTATTCAGTTAGTTACATATTCAAAAAAAATGGAAGAATATACAAATAAATTTCTTGGATCAAATTCAGCATTTTGTTTCTCACAGGCCAATGATGGAGACAAATCGTTTTCCCACCATTGTTCTCTTAAACTCATATCTGGGAAGTCTCCAAGCCACAGATAGCATCAAGTTTCAAGAATAGTAGTCCTTCATAGACTTGATCATAAATGTATTAAATCGTATTTCTTTATTTAATTTAAATACCACCCAAATGGTATGATTTCTAGCAGTTTCAAATTGAAAAGTATATCTATCTAGGTTAGGTGACCATCACTACATCTCATGATAAAATACCCAAGTATTCAGTATATTCTTTTCCCTGTTCTAAATATCCTCCTAAACATCTATGCAGGATGTGTCTTGTCTTAGCATTTTTGAAAAGCAGAAAGATAGAACTCTTCTTTTCTATTTTTCTTGTAATATGTATGATTTCATGCAACAAAACAATGTTCCCTTTAGAAGCCCTTTTTTGAAGCTAAAGAATCCCAAACATCCCAGCCTTTTCTTGTAAAACAGCTTTTGGATCCTATCATAATCTTATCTCCAGCATTATATCCTTTTCTAGATATCATGAGCAGACATATACCCATTTTTTTCCAGATGCAAATATACATCACATTGATAAAACATGTCCTTAATAAGTAATTCCTTTCATAATAAATGCATTGAACACTATTCAAGGTTTCTCTTTTTGCCAGTTTTCTATTACCCTGGCACAAGTGATTACATACAGTTGGAGCAAAGTGTACACACAGACACACACACATACACATAGAGTCTATGAGTATATTTTTCTCTTTGTGTATGTATATATTTGTTTCTGAATTTCCTTTCTGATTTTTTTTACTGAAATTAGTCATTATGCTGGATTTATTGAACATGCTCACTATAAAATAAATGATGAATTGGCATTTTGCAACCATTATGTTTTGATGGATGAGCCACTAGGTAGACTGCCAAGTAAAGTACTTAGCAACATGTGTATACCTTCCATTTTTTTCCTACTCCATGAATAAAGCTATTTTTACCCACATAGACAGATATTGGAAAATAATGGTTGACCCAAGTGTCCCATTTTCTTAATCTCTAGGAATGTTCAGTCAACATTTTAGCAATTAGAATTGTTAATAATATATTAAATTTCTCTGTACTTTCATATAAAACTCATATCACCCATATGTAATAACACTATAACATTATAGAAAGTTTATTTTCCATTTAAATATTTAATAACCATTGCCAGGTCACATCAGCAGTTTGCAGTTATTTCTACTTATATTATTTAGTCATTGATGAAAGCTGTAAATACTTAATATAACATTATAATAATAACCTATACATATAAGCATAATAAATATTACAGTTTTCAAAAAGTTATACTATTTTCTCCAAAATAAGACCGGTCCTGAAAATAAACCCAGGCATATTTTTACGCATGCACATATCATAAGCCCTACCCCAAAATTAAACCCTACTTAAGAGTCTGGGCAGCTAGCTGGCCGCCCATTCTGTCTGGTTGCTCACAGTGCCACAGCCACAATGTGAGGTGGGGTGGTGTTAGAGCAACCCATGTGCACTGCACTGGCTTAGGGCCCCTGCAGCCAGGCCACACACACACACCCCGATATCACAGGTGGGTTCTGAATCTTCTTACTGATGTTCGCTCAGGGTTGCGCCTCAAATGCACACACAAAGTGCACGAGCGAGTGAACACGGAGCAGTAAAAACCTGTAAAAACTCTGTGGGCGGTGCCCACAGAACCACCGATAGAACTGGCTCCGTGACATCACCGCAGAGTTACTACTTACTCTATAGAACTGAATAGAACCAGTAGGAACCGACCTCTGCCTGACACCTGACATGTGGTGGCAGCAACAGCAGGCATGTGCAGCAGAAGCCCACATGACCGCCAGCCCACTTCTGCTTGCTCGAATATATAGATATAGATACACAGAAGTTATATTTTGTTTTGCTTTGTTCTTCTAATATGCTTCCTTATAACAACATTGAGGTAACTCTATGTTTGTTTATCTCCTTTAACAGAAACAACCCTGACTGCAAAGATGTATCTGACTTCTCTTCCTTTCTTCCTTTTTTTGATCAGTGGCATCTTCTGTCAATATGATTACGATCCGCAAGATTTCAATTATTATTTTCCAATGTTAGAGCTATCATCTGCAGTCTGTGCACCAGAATGTAACTGCCCTATAAATTACCCGACAGCCATGTATTGTGATGATCTGAAACTGAAGAGTTTCCCCATTATACCTAAAGGAATCAAATACCTGTATCTCCGCAATAATCTGCTTGAAGGCATAGAAGATAATGCTTTTGAGAATGTGACAGATCTGGAGTGGCTAATCCTAGACAATAACCAACTGAAAAATTCAAATTTTAAAGGAAAAGTCTTTGCCAAATTAAAGAATCTAAAAAAGCTGCACATCAATCACAACAATTTAACTGAAATTGTTGGGCCACTTCCTAGTACTCTGGATGACCTGCAACTCACTCATAACCAGATTTCCAAAATCACCCCCAATACTCTCGAGGGATTAGTGAATCTGACTGTCATTCACCTACAACACAATGAACTGACTGAAGGTACACTCTCTGGAGTTTTTAAAGGCTTAAAATCACTCTTGTATCTGGACTTGAGCAATAATAAACTGAGTAAACTGCCTACAGGATTGCCTAATAATTTATTGATGCTGTATTTTGATAATAATCAGATTAGTGGTGTTCCTGATCAGTATTTCCAGGGTTTTAAAGTACTGCAGTATTTACGTCTTTCTCACAATAAGCTGACAGAGTCTGGAATACCAAGCAATGTTTTCAATATCTCTACACTTGTGGAACTGGATCTCTCCTATAATCAGCTAAAGAGCATTCCGACAGTCAATGAGCACCTTGAAAACTACTACCTCCAAGTCAACCAAATTACAAGTGAGTAATATTTCCATTAAAAGAAGAGAAGAGAGAAAGGTGTTGGTAATAGTTAAATCAAATAACCTGTATATAATTCTCAATTCTCATATAACCATTTCATCCCAGTCTTTATGTTCATTCCATCTCTTTTTTTAAATAATAGCTATCATGATAAAAACCTGCAATTGCTTCATAGAATAATTGGTAATTGTACATACTCTAGCCAGTAACAGCAGAAGGCCATAGATCCTGCTTTCATTTCATGATGTGAAAGTCAAAACAGTTTGGTCATGTTTTTTTTTTAATCCATCATTTACTACCAAACAAATTCATGTATTTTCTGTAATCTGCTATGTAATGCATTTTATTTATCAAACATCATTGCTCAACTTTTAATAACTTTATTGCTTTTCATGCCACTTATTATAGAAAATTTTCAATCTAAAAAAATTAACTTCACTATATTTCTCACAATAATAGTAATAATAAAAAATAATAATAATTTGGTAATAACTATCCCCAAAGCTATGATTATGCATTTTGATGTCACCAGAATATGATGATTTCTAGAATAATAATAAAAATAAAGCGTTATTTGAAAATACATGAAAAGAGATTAGGAAACTAGTATATATATTAACCATACTACATTCTGATACTCTCAACAAGAGATTAAATAAACACATTAAAACCTCATTAATATAAGTCCTTCAGTATTATTTCAATGGGAAAAAATATAAAGCAGAAACAGGAAATCACATATTTAATGATTAGCTATTTCCACAATCAAACAAGTGTGGCATAAAAAGAAAGTGAGGGTAAAAAAACAGTTGAAGAACCAGTGAAAAGGACATTAATATTTCTTCTCCATATTGTGAATAAATCACAATACCATTTCAAAAACTAAAACCAGCCAAGACAACAGATACTGCTGCACATTTTTGCTATTTTATTCTGTAATACTAAAACAAATAAATACATTCTAGATTTTTTTTTCTCAGTTTCACATAGACATTTTTTTTGTTGGCACATCTTGTAACAAATATTTGTGGCCATAATATTATAGCTTATTTGAAAAATAGAACACTGTCTGGAGACATCCAAAAGGAAGGCTGTAAATTTATTTATTTATTTAGCTTATGGCATACAATGTCAAGGAAGTCTACAAATGGTAGACACAATATAGTCCTGACAGCTTAGATTGCTCGTTCATTCTGTTTGGTACTTGTATGTCTATCCTTGGTGCATTGTGAACTAACTTTACACAAATTAACTAGCAGCACTGTGGTTGCTGGCTCTTCCAGGCTCCTCTGCTGGTCTTGCCTCACCTTACCTCGTGTTGTGATGCCTCATATCTGGCCAGGCCCAGTGCCTGCTTTTGCCCTCTTGTACATACAAACACAGCTAGGTGCCCCCCCCAAAGGTGGTATCCATTTATCTACTCAATATTGCTCACAATATTGCATTTGTTCAATATGCTGGATGAGCAGGAGCTAGGGACTGAACAATGGGAGCTCACTCTGTGTCATGGAGCTGGGTTCAAACCTCCGGAATGCAGACCAATCTTGGCCAGCAATTCTAACATCATTAAGCCTCCGTGCCACCACATCCTGTATAAGGGTGTAAAAATCACATGACATACAGACCAAACATAGAGTAAATGCATGCTAGCTACAATAGGCACATTACACTGTATTATAGCACAGTAAAGACAAAAAAAGCTTATAATCAGTATGATCATGCTGAATTGGCATTGTAGCATTTGTTCATCTCATTGCTTAAAACTAAAAGCTCTTACTTACCGTATTTTTCGGAGTATAAGGTGCACCTGAGTATAAGACGCACCTGAGTTTTTGAGGAGGAAAATAGGGGGGGAAATCTGCCTACCAGGTATTCATCT
>JANHFT010002256.1:43608-55384 GCA_032467955.1 Pseudoxenodon macrops | reverse complement strand
ACCGGTTCTAATGACGTCACCAGCTGCCCTCAACCTACTCTATAGAACCAGTTAGAACTGGTAGGATTTCACCCCTGGTTTAATCCTCAAACTCCCAAAATTTTAATCTTAGACTGTCTACTATTGACCTCATCCCATTCCTAAGGGGTCTGTATGGGGCGTGCATAAGCGCATCAATGTGCCTACCGTTCCTGTCCTAATGCTCCCCTTTATTCATATTCATTTCATGTATTTAAATCATGTTTATACTTATATATATTATCTAATACGTGCTTTACAAAATAAATACATAAAAATAAATGTTTACATAAAACAACTATGGGAGGTTATTCATTAGAACAGAGTTCACTATTATCAGATGACGCAGTAGAAGTGCTGACCCAGTGTCTGAAGGAAAGAACAGACACAGATTGTATCTTTCAAGAAGGGGTGGCATTTGTTTTCTGGGTCAAATTATTCCAGTAAATGCTAAATATGTTTCTGTATGGAGCTGTACTCCCCATTTAAAGGTAATTCACAATTTGAGAGTGTTTCTGGACTAGCAGATCTGTCTCAATCGGATGTTGGCAAGCTTTATAGTTTGTAGGAGGAAGGGTTTTGTCTCATTGCACCCACTAATGGATTGGGAGACTCTCTTCACAGTCACTCATATTTTAGTTACATGTGCTTGGATTACTGATGTTTAAAAAAAAAAACTATAGCTGGTATAAATTGATGACCTGGGCAGGGACAGCTATCCTGATACATTCAAGTGATCCATTACTTTGGAAGCTGCATTATTGACAGTTGGCTTTGGCTTGAATCATATTTGGATATGGTTCAAGGTTAGTTTATTGAAGAGTTTGCCTTGTCCTATATTCATCTGCCTGACTGATTAATTCCAAACAGGTCAATTCTTTCCAGGTTTTCTATACAAAATCATCATTTAGGATTGGAAAGCAAAGAAAAAAACAAACCAATTAAGGTATAGGTGACTCCATCTCTTTAGATAATTCTAAAGTCTTGTAAATGAGGGGGCTAGGGTTAGGGACCATGGCATCATAATGTTGTTATATTAAAGACAAGATAGTGGAAAGAGTGCTACTATGGTTGATTTAGGATAATGAAAGTTTGGAACTAATAGTGGTAGAACTCAGGGTCTTAACACTTTTTGAATAAAAAACCTTTTCCTTTTCAGACACTAGTCAGATGTTTCTAATCTGATGACATCAGAACAGTGATTAATGTTTGTTTGTAACTTGCTGATGCATAAATATTGGTTCTGGCCAGGAAATTTTCATTAAGGAATTAGGAATAATTAAGATAGCTTCTGTGAATGGAATTCATTAAAGGAACAGAGATGAAAAAGCTATGGGACAACTCAGCAGGTTCATTGAAATCATAATTTTCTCAGTAGAAAATCCAACTGATAAGAGTCTAAGGATAACTACACACAGTTTTATAATCTTAATTATTGAATATTAGACTTCTTAAAGGACTTTGAACATTAATTTGCTTCTGGAATAGGCTAAATAATTTTGTCTATCTGCAGAATATAACTACTGAATAAAATAAGCAAAAAAAAGAATGAAAATCAGATGCCATATTATATTAAGAATTACGATGACATTATTTTTCAGAAAAAATGATCAAAATGAGACAAACAGAACTGATAAAATAATAACTAAAGTTTGCACATAACTATTTGTTTCCAATTAACCTTTGTTCCTTCCTCTTGATGTTATTCTTCTAATTGACAGTAGAGGTTTTAGAGTTGTTTTACAGAAAATATGTTGTATACAGATTTATCCAAACAGGTAAAATGAAAAAAAAGGCTAATGGAGTTGGTTTGTCAGACCATAATTTTACTGAAGATGAAAAAGGTTATTATTTAAATTACAACCAACAGAAAACAACATAGTGATGGCAGCAGAAGCACTGAAAGGTTGTATTTTCAGGAGACTTTAATTAACTTGTTACATTTCAAAATATTTGTCTTTAAAACTGAATTATTAAAGCCTTAAGTTCTATGAAATTTACTACATGGCATACTCATAACTACATTTATTTGAAATTCAATGTTAAAACTTTGAATAAAGAATTTAGATGTACCTGAAAAACTACTTTTTCTCCAAAATAATTTATTTTAAATCAGAAGATTATCACTATATCATTATGAGTGCAAAAAGGACACATACAAGAATTTTGGTGTGCATGTGTGTGTGTTTGTGTGAGAGGTTGACCTCAACTTATTTTTATAAGTCCACACAACTCCCAGCAAGCATAGAATGAACTAGTTCTTTTAAGGAACTACTTACAGTTCAATGAGAGTGAAAACTTTTACCTGCTTTGAAACTGAATCCTGTGGCTTTTCTATCTGATTCAGGACTGACCAGCTGGTACTTTGCTACTCTTACTACAGTGACTGGAATTAAATCCATAACCAAAAGTACCTATCTTCTTT
This sequence comes from Pseudoxenodon macrops, assembly GCA_032467955.1. Taxonomy (NCBI): domain Eukaryota; kingdom Metazoa; phylum Chordata; class Lepidosauria; order Squamata; family Pseudoxenodontidae; genus Pseudoxenodon; species Pseudoxenodon macrops. The sequence goes on along the minus strand of JANHFT010002256.1, from coordinate 52,941 downwards.
ATCTTACTCTATCTCAATTGTGCAATTCCACGTTAACTTCTTTTTTTCTTCTTTCTTAGCTATATGCATTTGCATATTCAAAAATTGTTAATATTTTCAACTCCAATTTGATTCCAGCTGGCATCACGTTCAACCCTACCTGTTCTTTATATATTTGCTGTATAAATTAGAACTATCAGGACAATATGCATCCTCTTCATTCTCTTCCTTATTTTGAACTTCTTCATTTTAAAAATTTCACAGAAGAAGAATAAGGTGTTCTGCTAGTCTTAATATTTTCCACATTATAGAGCCTCAGTGGCACAGTGGTTAGAGTACAGTACTGCAGGCTACTTCTGCTGACTGCAGTTCAAATCTCACCCTGCTCAAGGTTGACTCAGCTTCCATTCTTCCAAGATGGTTAAAATGAGAACCCACATTGTTGGAGGCAATATGCTGACTCAGTAAACTGCTTAGAAAGGGCTGTAAAGCATTGTGAAGTGGTATATAAGTCTAAGTGCTATTGCTATCTCATGTGCAAAGAACTTTCAATATACAATGAAACAAAAGTAAACTTTCTTCTTATATTCTCTTATTTTTCATTGTCTGTCTAACACTATACATTTCATTTGATGTTTTTATTTCCATGTATGACTTTATTCTTTGAACCACATAAACAAAACTCTTTTTCCATGGGAAATTAGCACAGTGGTTGAGTAATTGCTCTTTCTCTTACTTCTCCGCTTTTCTAATAGAGGTATACTCATACATCTTTTCCACTTTCATACTCATTCATATTTTCCATATTGTTGACACAGAAATGTTAGAATTCTGTTTTCCTGCAACTTTAATGACTAGAAAGATTTATGGAAATGTTTATGTGAAAGTGGCAGAGACTGAATATGGATTGGATTATTTAGCTGTATCATAATGCAAGTTTTTTCAGAAGTCTGCATAATGCTCATATGATATTTTTGTACCACTATAATTAAACAGATATAATGTTTTCATAATGTCAGTCTCATGTGGAAAGGAAATAGTAGGAGGAATTAAATTCAGTGTCTCTGTTGAGAGGCACTGGCTATTGATTGTTGGATCATGTAAGTACTGATTACATAAGAATCCAGTAGCCAATAAGGCATTTTCAAAAGTTAATTAAACTAGACCTCCATGATGTTGAAGCAGACTCCACAAAACTCTGTTCCTTCTTCTCAACAACTACTGATGAAACATGTAGGCCATTCTGCTTGTTTGCTCTTTAGCAGTGGCAAACATTAAGATAAATATTTGCTTTAATGTTAGATCAGGTGCTCTGTCATGAAATTGTAGAAAGCTGCTGTAAGTCTATGTTGATTGCACTAGATAAGATGAATCCATGCTTCACTCAATGAGACTTGTCAGCTTATACAACTATCTCTTACCCTACATCAGGAATGTCAAACTCAAGGTCAGGGTGCTTAAATGTGGCCCATGGGGCTGACCTGGAAATAGCAAAGGCAGCCAAAATGCGGTGGGGTGGGGCTCATGCAGTCCCGCCGTGCCCTGATTTGCCTGCAGGGTGCTACAGGGTGCTGCAGGAGGCATCCGTCATATCTCCCCCAACTGGCCCATGGAGGAGAACTACAATGCTGATCTGGCCCTCAAAGAAATCTAGTTTGACACCCCTATCCTACATCATTAGTTGAATCAGCCAATGAAAAAGACAAGAGTTTTTTGAATATTGATCTGGTTATGCTAATAGTAATGATTTTTGGTCCTATCTTTTCTTCCTCCCATGTGTCACATCCTTATTTGGCAAGCCAGATGTAAATAAATTATTAAAATTAAATAAATTATTAAAATGATTTAAGATAAAGAATATAAATAGAGAGTGATTGTAAAAGCAAAATTTAGAATATGTGACAAAGTTTTAATCCTAGAAAATGTCCTTATTTTGGAGACAAGAAATTTTTCTTTTTCATAGAAAGAACAAGAATTGTATCAAATTTTCCAATAGTAGCAAACATATCTCATCAAGACTTCTGAACTGTCTTCTCTAGTCTTCCTAATCAAGAATAATATCTGAAAAAGCATTCCTGCATCTGTGTTTCATCAAAATCAAATAAAAGGTTTCCACAGGAACAGATGGCACTAGTTTGAATTCTTTGTTCTCTAATTAGAGTAGCTTGAAAATGAATGCAAATATCTGAATTTATCTGCATTAATATTACTGATTTCTACTACAATCAGTTCATTATTTTACATTTGAGCTTAGTATTTACCGGGAATGACTCCAAAGCCATCTTGATGGGAAATACAGAATTTCCTGTATTCTATTGTGTAGGTGCTGAGGTAAGTAGTTATTTTAGGGGTTAAATTTGTAGTCACTGATGCACACACAGACATATATATGAGGTTGTATTCATAAATCAGTGCCTGTTGCCTGATCAACTCATATACTGTAGTCTAGCAACAGTTATCACAGAAAGAAGAGAATCCAAGCTGAGGTAAGTTAGAATCTGAAACAGTTTAAATTAGAAAAAATAGTCAGGTATTTGGGGTGATGTATCTGTATATTTTAGACTTGAATGATACAAATTTCTGAGAAATGAAACTACAACTAGTTTTGAAAGGAAAGTTATTTGTTTTTAATGATTTTTAGGTGCCTTCTGTACCAAACCTGTACAGGAAGATGTTGAGAATGTTTATGTACCAGAAGGAGATGCCAAATTAATGTATTAATAAATTACACTATTCCCTCAAAATTATTTAGTCTCCCTCTGTGTCTCTCCCTAAGTTTATATACCAAGAAATTTTGAAGGTTGTTATCCACCAATTTCAAAGCCTATCAAAACATTGTAATGCTGGATTTCATGTTGTAGAGAAACAGTATACAAACCACAGCCACCCCGCCCAACCATACAGAATGCAAAATATTGTTTTTCTGTTTCTTTAATACTATGTTTAATTTTCAACATTAATATTGTTTGTTATTAATGTACTTAGAGCACTTAAGTATATGTTTTTCCAGCTAATTATTTATTTGTATCAATCAAAATCATTATCAGATGTACTATTTGAGAATTGTACAAATGCTACCATATAATAGAAAATTGGCTTGTGTATTCATTTTACACAAGCAATGAAAAAAGTTATCTTCAATGTGATTTTTTTAAAGAATGGATCTTGGCAAAAAAATCTGTATGTCAAACAACAGAAGTGAGAATCTGATTTCAAAGTAATTGCATTTTTAAAAGAAGAAGCCAATAATTTGTAGCACGGGGAATAAGTTAAATTTTTCAAACAAAGTTTTCCAGACATAGAGGAGACTTGCCCAAAGAGCAGCTCCAATATTCTTTGATGTTCTTCTTGTGTGTATAAAAGGATCTGAACCTAGAAAATCTTTTCCAAATACTTTATCATCACATAATATAAAAATTATTTAAAGAATCACTGCACTAAGGCTGGAAAGCTGTCAATAAAAGCAGTAATGCCAATCATTTGATGTATGGCAGACTCTTATCTGTTTTATTTCTTTTGTAGATAAATATTGTTGCCAGGTTAAGGGTAAGGCAGAGTTATCTGGTACCAGTTAGCAAATCAAATGTCTTGTAAAGTTTCTTTTAAAGAAATATTGAATGTAGATGCAGCTTAGTTGAGTAGCAACTTATAAGGAATCTAGATTGAGTCCACAAATGAGCTGGACAGTGCTCTACTAAGCAATACTTTTTAAAATAAATGTTGGGGTAGGGGAACAGACAGAAATGATATAACACTATATTTTACTCTTATGAGAACATAAACCTTCAAATTTTATTATAAAATTAATGTTATTTGTTGCTGGAAACAAAAGATGTACGGGTAGTCTATAACTTCATTTTGCCCTCTTTTTAAGGTAAACTATGAATATAATATTTTGTTCCAGCCTTTTGGTGTCCTTCTTAGCCAATATTGTGTGGACTCGCACTATCAGAACAATGGAGGATGAATCTGATCCATACAACTGGTTGTTTTATACCTTTGAGTGTCCACAGGAATGTTTCTGTCCTCCAAACTTCCCAAATGCTTTATACTGTGATAGCAAGGCAATTAAAGAAATACCTGCCATCCCACCGGGAATCTGGTACCTCTATCTCCAAAACAATCTTATTGAAACAATTACAGAGAAGTCTTTTATGAATGCCACCCAACTTAAATGGATAAATCTGAACAATAACAAAATCACTACCAATGGAATTGAAAAAGGTGCGTTTAACAATTTAAAAAATTTACTCTACTTGTACCTGGAAGACAACTATTTAGAAGAAGTGCCAGATCCCCTGCCAAGAAGCCTTGAACAATTGCGTTTAGCAAGAAACAAAATCAATACAATCCCTCAAGGTGTCTTCAACAATTTGGAAAATCTAACTATGTTAGACTTACATCAAAACAAACTGTTGGACAATGCTCTGTCAAGCAACACCTTCCAAGGACTGAGCAGTCTCATGCAACTCAATGTTGCTCAAAATTCCCTTACAAAAATGCCACCAATCCTTCCTGCTAATGTGAACCAGCTATTTTTGGACAGTAATTCTATTGAAGCAATACCAGAAAATTATTTTGATGCAACACTCAGATTAGTTTCCCTACGGCTGAACAACAATAAATTAACTGATGGAGGAGTACCAAGCAAAGTCTTTAATATTTCATCCCTTCTTGATCTTCAGCTATCATTCAATGAACTCACCATAATCCCAGCTATTGGTATTCATCTTGAGCATCTTCATCTTGATAACAACAGAATCAATAGTAAGTGTATATGGCCCAGGTTTTTGCAGTAAGTCTGTTTTCCTACTATTTACAGAAATTTGCCATTTGTACTAAATGTCAGTACATTTGTACTAAGAAGTCTCTCTTCTGAATAATATGCATTGGATTATGTTTTATACAGCAGAATAAAAAGGCAGCATTTTGAAATTGTTCACATGTATAATAATAACTTATTATTATTATTATTTATATATTTATTAATTAGTTTTCAAGGTAGCCGAAATCCAAAAATATTCTGTATGGCTCGTATTCTTTCTAAAGAATATATAAAATAAAAACATCAGTGCTCATACAAAGCCCATACAAATAACAAACAAATAATTGTCAAAAGCTCCATGAATACCCTAATGCCAGGCATCAGGAAAAGCAAGTCTTCAGAGACATTCAGAATATTTGAAGGGGGAGATATATACGTATCTTGGATGGGATGCTGTTGCTGACATTAGGGTCATGTTAGAGAAAGCATGCATCCTTGGTAATGCAAAATAACAATGTTTAACTGGAGGCACCCAAACACACCTACTTTGTGCAATTATACTAAATGGGTAGAAAGTACTACATTGCAATAGTCACGTCAGGAATTGTATAGGGCATAACTGACTGTCTGAAGGGCCTCCAAATTGAAGAAAGGTTGTACAATCGCTGCACATGGCAGATCTATACAAAGGCCCTTCTGGACTTCTTTGAGCAAGAGCTCAAAGCAGAAGAACTCCCAAATTGTGTACTATGTCATTATTGCCAAAGTGCAACTATTCCAAGAACAGTAATTCTTCTACTGCTATAGTGATAGCCATGAAATGCCGATCTAGGGAGCCCCAAATAGCTATCACCACAGCCATTTAATCTTGACAGCATTGAGCATGAGTCTGTTCCTCTTAGCTTCCTCCTGAACAGCTTCCAGACACTGGATAAACTCATGGCTGTGCAGCCCTGTAGTCTGTATTAATTGGTATATACCATGGGTGTCAAACTTGTGGCATCACATTGCTGTCATGTGATGTTTCACGATGTTTTCCTCTTTGCTGAGCAGGCATTGGTGTGGCCTGTGTGTGACATATCCAGCCCGAGGGCCATTAGTTTGACACCCCTGGTATATACAATTAATACAATATGATGATACAAGATTCAGAACTTATAGATAACATTACCAAGCAGTTTTATGCAAATGTTAAACAGGGAGGAAGGTAAGAACATTGATCCCATTAATGAGGAATTATGGGCACAATCTCTTCCCTATTCAATGCCAATTAAAACTGACTACTGAGGAAGGAAGCCAATCACTGCAGCAAATTCCCCAATTCTAACTCTCAAGCTACTCAGAAGGATACCATAGTCAATATAATCAAAACATACTGATAGTATAATAATAATATTTATTTATTTATTCATTCATTTTATTTAATTTAATCAAGCATTCATCAAGTATTATATAACAGATGTAAATATAAATATGATTATGAATACATGAAATGGATATGAATAAAAGGGAATATTAGGACAGGGACAGTAGGCACACTGGTGCACTTATGCACGCCCCTTAAAGACTTCTTAGGAACAGAGTGAGGTCAACAGTAGACAGTCTAAGTTTTGGGGAAGAAACCACAGTGTCAGATAGTGCATTCCAGTCATTGACCACTCTGTTACTAAAGTTGTATTTTCTGCAATCAAGTTTGGAGCGGTTTACCATAAGTTTGTATCTATTGTGTGCTTGTATATTGTTGTGATTAAAGCTGAAATATTGAGCTTCAAATATGAGAATGAATACATTACTTTTATCCCAGCACTGCAAAAGGTAATTGAACATATAATAATAGCCATAAAGGGAAGATTGGAAATTGGACAGTAACTGTCACCAGTGGCAAAGTCTATGAGGGCCTCTTGAGAAGGAGGATACCATCACTTCCTTCAAGGTCAAAGTGATCATTTCTGCCTTCAAAGAGGCTGATACCATTGCATGGATCCAACCATTACATGATCTTCTAGCAGATCCTCTTCTCAACCCAAGAGAGGTCTGGATGTAATAAACAGGTAGCTGAAGTCACAGTTCAGAGGATCTTATTTACCTCATTGTAATCAATTGTAATCAGAACCAAATTCAGTCCAATTAATATCATAAGACTGTCCTGGCAGCCCACTTGGATCTGTCCAGTCAGAATCCAACTCCAAGTGAAATAATTAGAATGGCTAACTCAAAAAAAGTCCTTATTTAATCAGAACTAGGCAGAAATCAGACATACCAATTATGTAGGATTATTTGATGTATTTTATCTATTGAAATATCTATCACTACAACAATACAAAAACTAATTAAGATAATCATGATGAATGCTGCTCAGTCTTCACATCAAATGGTTGAATAATATGACAAGGAGAGATATCAACTCTAAAGTTTACTAGTAGATAAATAGATAAATAGATGGGATGGGGATTGGAGACATAAACTGGAGATAATATCTTAAATTAGTGAGACCAGCCACACATTTTATGCTATGTCTTGTTATAATGTATTCATGTATACTTGGATATTCATTAATTGAAAACATTCACTATTGTACAGTTGGAAATCTTGACTGTTTATTGCAAAAAAAAACAAAACCAATCACAGCAGAAAACAGAAATCTCTAATTAATCAGAATACCCAGAAATTTATTCTAAGACTCAAATTACAAAAAGGCCAAACACCTCAATTACAGGCAAATGAATCACATGAATAACTCCATGGAAAAAGTGAACCAACTGCACCTGCTTCCTGTTTAGAAACATATAGAAATGCTCTGTGAATTCACAATATTATATGTGCATTTTTGACGGACTTGTTCTTAACATTTTGGGTTCTATTTTTTATGAAAATACACTGATATTCAGCACAATGCTTTTTTATTTTTAGAACTTTCTTATTTCAAGAAAAGTTCCCATTCATAAAGTTCTGAAGACATTTCAGTGAGTTTCTGACCTTTTAAGGCCCTAAAAAAAAAAAAAAACCTGGCAAAAATAAAGGTGAACATTTTTCCTTTCCCAGCAAGGGTCTTTTATCTTTAAAAAAGACAGAGAAATTCAATCCTGATTCCCAACAACTCTGGAGACAGGGAGAGGGAGAGACAGGGAGAGTCAGAGACAGAGAGAGTGAGTGAGTGAGTGTTATTTAGGGGTGTGTGAGAACTCCTGCAATTTATTGCAAGTGCAATTAAAAAAATAAAGTCGCCTGACTCCTTGGCAACCATTCAGAAGTTATTTTTAAACTTTCTTCATATTTCAACTTCATCTAAAGATTAGAAGTTATTTTCTGTAAATTTCCCCTCCAAGTTCTAACCAGATTTGAACCTGTTTAGCTTTTGAGCCTAGACAAGGCCCACCAGATGCTGTTGTTTGCTGAGGCAAAAATAATAATAATAATACAAACCCCTCAAACATCTTTATAATTTCAGAAATGACATCGAAGGTACACTTAGTTGATGGTTGACCAACAAAATATCTCTATTTTGTTATATTTCTCACCTTCCATAAGAGAAAGAAGAACATGATGTTAACTGGTGATTTTATTGTCTCCCGAGCAATGCAATTAATAATAATAATATTCAAAAGTATCAATAACTTTTACCTAGTAATCTAATACATTTATTTTTAGTAACTTTTCTCATTTGGTGTTTTTTTTTAGGTCTTAATGGGACTCAAGTATGTCCAATTCCTATCCCAGGAGATTATGTTTATGAGATAAATTTACCACAGCTCCGTTATCTCCGTTTGGATGGCAATGGAATCAAACCCCCAATTCCATTGGATCTCATGCTGTGCTTCCGACTCCTTCGGGCTCTTGTTATTTAAAGACTACTTTGTGATACAATGATTTAATGAACATCTTTGCTGGCATTTGACTTGTTACGCTTTCCATATGTTTTGTAACATTTTTTTTTATTTTTCCTGTAATATTGAAGTATTTTCTATTTTTTTCTAGTAAGTCCTTTACTTTAAATTTTAGAGATGGATTCCAAGAGCCATAAAAATTAGTTTAAAACAGCTTTTGTTGTGGTATAGTATATGCATCTGAGCCTGGATATTCAGGAATTGTGTTTTGACCTATGTTAAGCAATAATAGTATAATCTTTATAGGTATAGTATTACAGTATTGTAAATGTCAGATTGCTGTGTTTAATTATGGAAATAAGGTCAGCAATCTTTTCCTTTTATTCACCATTTAAACTGCTCCATTATTTTACAATTAAAAAGTAAGAACATACCTTAATCTATTGGGTAGAAAATGAAGATAGATATGTGTTTGAACTACACATACCTAGAGATGTAATTCTATCATTTTTTAATAAAATGGTCTTCATTTCTATATAACAGCAAAACTTGTTTGAAAATTTACTCAAAGAATGATGATAAGCTTTGTAAGAAATTCATGTGTTTGTAAACCCTGTCTTATCAAAAACCTATTTTCTCCATATTAGATCTGGATAGCTTAATCCATATAAAACATTGTATGCATCTCAAATACAGGTGAAACTCAAAAAATTAGAATATCGTGCAAAAGTTCATTTATTTCAGTAATGCAACTTAAAAGGTGAA
>JANHFT010002256.1:32869-43508 GCA_032467955.1 Pseudoxenodon macrops | reverse complement strand
ATTATTATTATTATTATTATTATTATTATTATTATTATTATTATTATCATCATCATCATCATCATCATCATCATCATGCATGAACTATTATAATATATGTGGATTTTCTTCGCAGTGGATTAATTCCTATGAAACTTTAGTTGTATATAAGTTCCATTGCACTGAATATAGTTTACTCCTAATTATATGTGAATACTTTATTTCACACATACTATAAGGAACCTCAACAATATCATGTATGTATGGTTGGGGGCATTTTCCCAGAAAAGCAATGGATATTAGAAAAAAGTTAGATCATAGATAGATTAACCTGGAATCTGCTTCCTTATACCTTTTTAAAGCTATTGCAAGAAACTGCATATGGTAGTCCTTGTTTCACTAGGGTGAAAATATATAAGAAGAGAGATGAAGATCCTTAGAGTATATGTGTGTGTCTCTAAAACATATTGTTGCCATCTGTCATTTTGAAAGGAAGACAGTTTATAAAGAAATGGACTTGGGGACAAATTACACAAAAAAAAAGACTAAGAAACAGGAAATCAAGGCAGATGTTTTCTGGAAGAAGCCTAGAGGGAGAAATGCATTTCAGATATCTTGGCACAGCACTATGTTGCTTTTATTATAAATATGCAACGTACTGTACTCACGAGAAGGGCAAGCATTTACTTTTTCTCAGTGGAATACTAAACAATATCTCTTTTTCTAAAAGAAATTTTAACTAATAATTATACCGTATTTTAGGAAAAATATGTACTGAGATTAATAGATGTATGAAATTAGGCATGTCACAGCTGTATAAATACCCAAGGGTGGAAAGCATGATACTTAATTAATATCCTTTCTATAAATGCCATTATGTTGAGGGTAGGGTATATCTTTAGAAGAGAATATTTGTAACTCAGGGCTCCTTGGTGCTCTCTGAACTTGGTTGTTTTCTTGTAGATGTTTCGTTATCAAACTAGATAGCATCATCAGTTTCTGCTAAGACTCACCTATACCACCGCACTATGAGCCAGCTGAAAGCTTCCAAATACTCTTCAAGGGTAGCCCTACATTGAGCACATTGCTGTAGTCCAAACGTGAGATGATTAGGGTTTGAGTAACCGACCACAGGGACTCCTGATCTAGGAACGACAGTAACTGGTGCACAAGATGAAGTTGTGCAAACCCTGTATGCTCCTCTCATATATGAATGAGCCATTTCCTGTTTTTTATTTTAGATATAAAATTAAGGGAAATTGAGTGCTCTCAAGTTCGGTTGAGAAAAATGAAATTGATTGAAACAATTTCTAGACAAGCTGATTCTAATAAAGGCTGCATATTAACAAGATATGAATAGTGCCCTTCTGTCCTGGGTTTTCTATTAAATGTTCACTCAGGGTCCAGTTACATATCGTGACTAGCATTGCTGAGAAAATAAAATATTAAATAAAATTATTAATCTCCATAATTGGATTCTGCTGCTTTATTTATGAATTTTTCATTCATCCTTTTTCCCCTTAACTAAGCAGATAGTTTCAATTTCTTTCAAGTGAGACTATTCCCTCAGATGAAAGGAGCTATATTTTAAAATGGATTCTGGAGTAGTTTCAATTGTTTACTTATTGGCTTGCCCTACTTAAGATTCCAGACAGTCTAAAGGATGTAGATCATAATATATAGGTAGACTTGGAACAGTTTGTTTAGTGACAGTTCAAAGTTACAATGGCAATGAAAAAGTGACTTATTACTATTTTTCAACGCTACGACCACTGCAGCATTCACATGGTCACGTGATCAAAATTCAGGTGCTTGGCAGCTGATTCATATTTACAACCGTTGCAGTGTCCTGGGATCATGTAAACACCGTTTGCAAACTTCTGACAAGCAAAGTCAATGGGGAAGCCAGATTCACTTAACAATTGGGTTACTAACTCAAGAACTGCAATGATTCATTTAACAAATGTGGCAACAAAAGTTGTAAAATGGGGCAAAACTCACTTAACAAATGTCTCACTTAGCAACATAAATTTTGAACTCAATTGTGATAATAAATCGAGGACAACATGTAGTAGATGTAGGGCACAATTTCATTCAGGGCAGAAAGGATTGATATTACAGTTATAAGTTAAATATAGAAACTAATCCTGATTGATGGTCATGAAAGATATTTCTTGTTCTTTGAGCAATCAGAATTTTACCTTTAATTTTGGCAACAGCAGTCCTTTAGAGTTATTAGGAGTTGCATTTTCCAAAAGCAAAGTCTAGTATTTAAGTATTTTGATTATTTGAATCCCATTGTTCATTGTGAAAATTATTTTTCAGTACACATATTCATTCTGTGAATATTTTTGTCACAGTCACTACTGATCTTTAAATAGACAAGAGGGTTAATTAAGAAAAGGTGAAATATGAGGAATGGTTTAACTCTGCTTGATGTTAATACATGATTGTATAACCTTATGAATGTCATTTTTGGAAATTGGTCTTTTTAAAAAAAAAAACTTTTCAACATAATGGACAAAGTCAGGTAACAGAATGTCCACAAAAAACAATCTTAGATGTGTATCATACTTTTGTAATCATAATATGTCCAATGGCCTGCTTGCTCTTCAAGTTTTGTTTCACATACAATTCACTTTAAATCTAAACCAAGCATATAACAATAAATAATGGTTTCAATTACTATACACTCTGGTTTGTGGCATATTGATCAACATTATCATTTTCTGCCTTTTTATTGCCTTCAGTTTTCCAATTATAGGAGTCTTTCCCAATGACTTTTGCATTCATACTTTTCCAGAATACCTAAGATTTAACTTTATTTTTAATGCTTCCATTTAGCAGTTGGTTTAATCTCTTATATGTTGTGCATGTAGTCCAAGATATTCTCAACAAATGCTTTGCTTTATAACTGCACTATGTTATAAAGCCTTGGTGACACAGTGGTTAGAATGCAGTACTGCAGGCTACTTCTGCTGAATGCTGGCAGTTCGAATCTCACCAGGCTCAAGGTTGACTCAGACTTCCATCTTTCCAAGGTCGGTAAAATAAGGGGGCAATATGCTGACTCTGTTTACCACTTAGAGGGGGCTGTAAAGCACTATGAAGTGGTATATAAGTGCTATTGCTATTGCTACCTTATCTGAACCTTTTTTCCTCCCCATAACACGGATATATGCTAAAGAATGAATGAAGAAAGGATGGGATGCTGATTAGTTGCCACTTTTAGCAGACTCCCATTGGTCATAATTAATAGTATAAAAATAGTATTTTAAAAAATGGGGATGCTCAGGGAGTGCTGTGCAGTAATACCAACCGGGGTGGGTTCTAATTTAGCTTGCCGGCGGTTCGCTGCCTCCCGTGCCAAGTGGGCATGCCTCGGGTGCGTGCACACGCACCCTGTGCACACACGCATGCGCAGTAGAAAAAAGCCTCAATTTTTTTTTAAGGCTGAAAACAAGATGGTGATGCATGCGCAGTGCCGGAAATTAAGCTTCTGCGCATGCACAGAAGAAGAAAAATCAGAATTAACCCCCCCCCAAAAAAGGCCAAAAACAAGATGGCTACGCATGCGCAGTGCCGGAAACTCGGCTTCTGTGCATACGTAGAAGAAGAAAAAAATCAAAAAAAAGATGGCGGCACCCACGGAGCAACAGAACCGGCTCCGTGACGTCGCCAGCAGCCTACTACCTACTCAGTAGAACTGGTCCGAACCGGTAGGAACCCACCTCTGATACCAACCTACCTTAAACCAATTTGAGCAGGGCAAAGCTGCTCCTCAAAAGCAACTATATCTTTTCTTTTCGTGTACTCAAGTATCCAGTGGAAGAAATTTCACAGCTTTTAATTTTCAGAAATATTAAAGGCTCATTTATGTGCTATGCTGTCTAATTTGTTTTATATGCAACCCCGGACAAGGTGATCTGGATTTGTAAGGAGACAATTTGCTTCAATAGTGTCTTTTCTGTTGCCTCAAAAACTCTTACCTGTCATTTGCTAAAGGCCAGGAGAGCCTTCTATCCAAGTATTGTGTTTGACAGAAGCCTTTTCAGTTCTGACAAAGGCATGCTGGGAAAGCAGAGAGGTATGTTCTCCAGCACAGTTTGCAAAAGTTTGGAGTGAAACATACCAGATAAGGTCTGCTTGTTTTTTTTTTGAAGAGCACCTTCTGCAGAAACAGTTGCTGAGGTTTAGTGAGTACAGTTAGAAAAGCTACAAAGAATTGTGAAGCAGAACACAGCCAAGACAGCTGCTTGACTTCACTTTAAAATGAAAAGTGGCGGTGATAATTTGCAAAGTAGAGTTTCTCTTGAACTTTCACCCAAGGGAAAAAATATTTGAAGACTGACAAAGCCTTTTTATAGACATCATAAGAAGGGACTGTGATTAGATCATGACAACAATACATCCATTCTCCTTCTATGACTGAGGAAGCAGTATGCACATTTTCATTTTATACATGTGAAGCATAGGTTAAAAGTAAAAGGGACATTTGCGGTTTAGTTTGCTTTTAGATTTACATTGCTGTCAAAGTTTGCAAATCTATCTTTTTCAAACTGATTCAAATTTTGTGTTCTGTTGTTTTGCGTATTTTTATTTCAAGATAATTCTCAGAATAGCTGTCAAGTAGCTGTCATAACACTCTTATGCTTCTACCATAATAACATCCATTACACCTGTGTCTGTCCAGTCTAATAATTTATTTAAAAATTGGGATATTCTACTAATATCTTATAGCTCAGGGGTCTCCAACCTTGGCAACTTTAAGCCTGGTGGACTTCAACTCCCAGAATTCCCCAGCCAGCTTATAGTTTATACTCAGGCACTCCTGGGATAACGCAGATAAATCTCACAAAAGAAATATTGATGAAAACATGTGATTACATTTTGTGGAACATTTCCACAAGGAACATTTTGAAGGTCACCTTTAGAGTAAAAATAAGTAAAAAATACCCTTCTGAATGTACTCCTTCCTAGTCCCTTTCTCCTGCTGGACCTAATCATATCTTTCTTGTTCTCTTGCTTGCCTCCTTATAACATTTCCTTTTTCCTGTTGTTTCTGCTTGGAAACGCCCACATAAATTATTTACTTGAATAATATTTTTCCCTTAAGTCTTCTCTTCTGAACAATAACTCCCTTAGCAGGAAATCTTTCAAAAAGTTCCAAGTTCCTAGGACTTGGAAACCAAATGAGAAATTGAAGCCAATATATCATCTCATCTGCAGAGTTTTGAAGAACAGCAAATTTTCAACACTTTCCACTATTGTTAGCTATCACAACAGGATTATTCTAAATAAACCCAGTCTTCTATTTCAAACTACTAACTACTCATTCTGAAGATTTTCACCAACACAGTGAGAACAATGAAGAATGGAATGGAAACTGAGATCATCTTCCTAAAGTTGCGATCTGCATAGAAAATAAACTGTCCTAAACATCTTGAGAACAACTTCAAGCCTCAAGGAATAAAAAACCATAATATAGAATACTTAAAAGCAGCTGAAAGTCATGTTTCTCTGTTAAGGTTCTAGTGTTTTTTTTCACAAGATAGGTTCTGCTCCTAGATAGGCATGATCAATGATGAGACTGAAAGCAGACTCACTCATTGTTTTCAGACTTCTAGATCCAAAAATTTCTAATAGCTGAAAATTAGTTAACAAGCAATTTCTGAACGTGACTAGAAAAGAAAACTAAACATGGTTTGAGTAAGGTTATTATTTCGTCATCTTTCAGTGCTCAAACCTGGGTGGAATCGTGTTATTTCCTTGTAAGGCACAATTATCTGGAACATGTATGGCTGATGCCTGGTCCTCTCCTTTATTCACAAAGTTTTGAAAAGCTGATCTACTTGCAAGTGCTGCATTCTTCACCATGGTCATCAGTCTTCAATCTGCCATTTCTAATTCCGGTCACTCTGCTGGAAACCCATAATTTAGCTCTTCTCAACCCATTTCCAAAACAATTTTAAAGTGAACAGTTTTTTGCCATATTTGACTGTGTATATATATTTATTTCTCTGTATTCCTATTTATACAATTTCTGTCCTTTGGTTTCATTCTCTTCCCTCCATTTTTGTTTATCGAGAGCACGGGTGCCAAACTCGATAGCGTCACGTGACATATTGTGATGTATCGCAATGTTTTTGCCTTTGGGGAACCGGGGTGAGCATGGCCTGCATGTGACACATCTGGCCCATGGGCCGCCAGTTTCACAATTCTAGAGCCTCTTTCCAGTGGTGGTATTCTACCAGTTCGCCTCAGTTCAGGCGAACTGGTAGCGGTGGTGGAAGGCTCTGCTCACCTGTCCGGACATCATCATGGACACTCTGTGCATGCACAGAAGTTTCTGCGCATGCACAGAAGTGGCACACATGCTCACATCTCCGAACCAGTGGTGAAGGTAAGTGAATCACACTACTGTCTCTTTTACTTCCTGAGTCCACCAAATATTCTCTTTCATACTTCCCATTTGTTTAATTTCACACATTTCTCTGGCACGTTGCAACATCATTCTATTTTACTCTATTCCAGTCAACTTCCACATTCTTTTTCCTTGTGGAAGATTAATTTAAATGTTAATCTATTTTTATATAGGACTTTGTGCCTTATTCCTGGAATAATTCTACTTCATTCTAGTTTCTTTTACCTCTTTTATTTTCTTCCATGATTATCTCTTCCTAAAATCTATTCTTAACAAAGAGAAGTCTGTCCCACCTTTAAAATATTTCATCACCTAGCAATATGTGTTGCATAATAAATAAAACAATAAATAAATAAATAAATAAATAAATAAATAAATAATTTAAGTTACGTGTGCTTGATCATTGTAAAGTTCTTCATCATGGTCATGTAAGTTATCCAGTTCTTCAAAAGCTACCTTATATATTTCAGAAATATAAGTTTGTAGGAGCAGCCAGTATAGCATCAAAGATAAAACATCATGAGAATTCCTGCAAAAGCTTTCATTCTTCAATCTTTTTAAGCAGAATATGTATGTACATATGTATGTATGTATGTATGTATGTATGTATGTATATGCTGATTACCAATCTGATTGAAAACTTAATCTATTAAATATTATTGTTGCAACTGAATCATGTTAAATGCTAATGAACTAGAATGTTTCTAAAATAAAATAATAAAATATAAAATAAAATAACAAAACAGAAAATGAAATAAATAATAAAAATAAAATAAATGTATGCCTAGAAAATAGTCATTTAAACTGAAATAAAATTAGAATGTTTCAGAAGAATGGTGCCTTTATTTTTGTCACATAAAACAATAATATCCAATATATCTATATATTTAATATAATCTGAATTTAACAGAACTCCTGGTGTCTTCATAGAGACACCATTTTCCTGCCCAGGAAAAGTGAGCAGATAATTGTGTTCTGGGCTCGTAACAGTCTTCAAGGATCATCTCCTGCTGCAAAAAGAGAGATATGTATGATACTGGCATGGTACTTTCATAATAACAAAACTCTTTTTTTGATATCTATTTAGAAGCAAGTTAGAGCAGTGACCATATATAATAATACATCTAACAATGACTACATACTCATATGTGGAATGTTCCCAGCACAAATTTCTAGATACAGTTTATTTCAAGGGCCTATATGCAGACTACTGTGGCTTAGGGCTAGTCTGCCTGGTAGGTAACTAATAATCAGGGAACTATTTCTGAAGAACATAACGGTAAATAGATAATGTTATCCTTTATTAGTCTACTACTCAAAGTGACTTCAGAGTACATTTTTCTGTGCTACTTTCAAAGCGTATCTCAAAAATGCTTTTTCAAAAGGCAACTGAGTTTTTTTTGTTTTTCCTTGAGGGTGTTTTGCTTCTGGATAGAAGAAGTGATGAAGCTTTTTGGATGAGAAGCGAAAGGTGTTCAAGGAAAAACAAAGGAAGTCCAGTTGCCTTTTGAAAAAGCATATTTGAGACAATTATGACCTGGATGATCGAGAATCTCCATAGATTTTCAAAGTATTTCTTTCCCGTATTATATTGTCTCTGATGCTCCTATCCGTTTTGGACAGCATACAAGTAGTCCTCGATTTATGACCACAATTGAGTCCAACATTTCTCTTGCTAAGTGAAACATTTGTTAAGTGAACTTTGCCCCATTTTATGACCTTTCTTGCCACAGTTGTTAAATGAATCACTGCAATTGTTAATGGTTGTTATGTGAATCTGGCTTTGCCATTGACTTTGCTTGTCAGAAACTCACAAAAAGATGATCACATGACCCCGGGACACTGCAACCGTCATCAATATGAGTCAGTTGTCAAGCATCTGGATTTTAATCACATGACCATGGGGATGCTGCTATGGTCATAAGTGTGAAAAACCATCATAAGTCACTTTTTCAGTGCTGTTGTAACATTGAATGATCACTAAATGAACTGTTGTAAGTTGAGGACTACCTGTAGTTTAGTTTGCTGTGTACTAACCCTAGCAATTTATTGGAAACTTTGCAAAGAAAAAAACCACTGTTCAAACAAGTCAATGTGCTCTGTGTGTGTGTGTGTGTATTTAATTTCACTTTTTATATATAGTATGCAAGCATATAAGATCTATCCAGATAGAGCCAAGACAAGTAATTAGCAAACTAGGAGAGCACGTCCAGTGTGAGATTGAATATCTCTGGAAGTGGATTTGGATTGAGGCAATTAAATTCCATTTATGATTCCCAAACATTATACTGCAGAAGAACTCAGAAAAATTATATTTCAGCAGAATTACCCAGGCATAATCATAGCAACCAATGCTTAAATGGGCAGGCTGGTATAATGGAATGGATGAAAATATTTGGTAACAATGGATATTCAGGCAATAAAGTTAGGTTCTTTTGAATGATTCATATCAATAACTTTTATATTCTTTCCTTGACATTTAGTCTGTCATGAAATCTCATCAAGCTATGAGATTTAGTTGACTAACTTTATTTTTTTAATGTAACGACTGGTGCAGTCTGGTTTACAGTGCAGTTTTTGTTAACTCCATTTGTAATTTGCATCTCACACCACTGATCGTAACGTGTCTTAAGAAAATATAAACATTCCCAAAGAAAATTTCATTTTCATTCTTCACATATACTGAACAAAAGAAGTAGTGATATGGGAGGAAGCGTATGCATAAATCTGATGTTTGAAAACAGACTTCACTCATGCCTTTTTTTTAAAGAAATCATTTATATTAGAAATTTATGAAACACTTTTACTGTTGACTCAACAGTAAAACATTCTGATATTAAATGCTTGAAAGAAGACCTTTGTGAAGTAGATTGCCTCATGATGGTATGAGATTCCAATAGGAATAGTAAACAGCATAAGGCCTTCATTTTCCTCTTGTATATTTCAGGATTTTTTGAAATAGCTAATAGGCAGAACTTACAGGCAGCTAAATCTCCGTACTTTCATTTTTTATTTAAAGGTTAACTGTACTGAATTTTACAACAATGCTTTATTTAGAATATTCTTTTGATGTATCATGCTACTAAAAGAAGTATTACTTTTCAGTGACTGGACAAACACTAAATGAGATGCTGAGGTCGTTTTTCCCCTCTATTTACATGTTATTCCAAAACGTGAACTGAGTTTTACAGTTTGTAGTCTAGGGTTACTTTGCTATCATAAATGTTATCTGGAACATTTAATCTAGAAGGAATATAGATATTTATTTATTTGACATTCTGAATATAATGAGATAAAGATATACTTGAAAAACTGAGTCTATGGTCTATTGAGCCATATAAACTCACATGTCTTCCAATTCTAAATTGATCATTTGATTCACTGAATAATATCATCCAGATTTTTAAAAAAATGATGGAAGCAAGTTCTAAGTTATATTAGGCTTTGATTTTTAGGTTATTAATATACAAAAATATTGCAAAATTAAAACTGTTCATAAAATAATATTTTTGGTATTGTATGTAGGTGATGATATATACATGATAGATAGATAGATAGAGATAGATAGATAGATAGATAGATAGATAGATAGATAGATAGATAGATAGACTCAGAAAATTGGAAACTTCAGTTTTAATAAGTAAAATCCTAGAATTTAGTATAATTCCATTGACTTGCAAAGATATGACTATTTTGACATAAATTATATCAAAGCTTTGGAAACCACTAACTCAAATTAAAAAGCAAACAGTTAAAATATATGCTTATAATTGTTAGTCTTTTCAAAGAATTAAAATTGTTTGAAAAATAAGCATATAATTTGATATGTGTGGGCATGTGGGCATGTGTGCGTGCGTGTTCCCATGTGTAACTAGTTGCTTATAAATGACAAAAGAAAGAGAACGCTTACCTTTTCCTTCTGCCTCCTCAAATGGCACAGAGTCACTGGGTGTTGAATGAAGAGTTGATAGTATTAGACTCTAGCCAGTTGTGGTCTGGTCTGAGATTGAAGGAAGATGATGTGGTAAAGATCAAATCCTGAGAAATTTCTAGGTGTTTCAGCAAATCAGATAACATCTTTTGAATGCCTAATCTTGTATAGTAGTTAGGTGTAATTTATTTTTGAGGAAAGAGATGATGTTTCAAAGTCTGTACTGAAATAACTACCGTATTTTTCGGACTATAAGACGCACCTGAATATAAGACGCACCTGAGTTTTTGGGGAGGAAAATAGGG
>JANHFT010002256.1:16983-32769 GCA_032467955.1 Pseudoxenodon macrops | reverse complement strand
AATAATAATAATAATAATAATAATAATAATAATAATAATAATAATAATAATAATAATAATAATAATAATAATAGTAAAGGGATATTTCTTTCTATAAATTGACAGAATGTGAAGTAAAATTATTTTATGTAAAAAGTTGAAATATTAACAATGTAATTAACTAAAAGTGTGCTTCAAAGCTTTTAATTGGGTCAATTGTTTTATCATATTTCCACTCATGTGGCTTTTAAAATCTCTCTGCATAGAAACTCATAGACATGTGGAATTGAAAGGGGCCTTCTTTGACATTCAGCCAACTCCCTATTTACTGCAAGGATTCAATTAAAACATTTCCAACAGATGGTTGATTAACCTTTGACTGAACAGTCTACCAACTGTCTATGAAATGAGTTTCATTAGTAAACTGCTTTTACTAATAGGAAGTTAGAAATCTGCCTTAAATCCATTAATCTATGTTTTGCACTCAGGACTTGATGTAAAATAGATTTTGACCTTCTATGGGCATCTCCTCAGTTATACCAGTATTATACCTGCCACTTCTTCATTTTTTATTCACAGGTATTTCTGATAATCTTCAAGCCATATCTCTAAACATTTTCACTTACTTTGAATCTTTAAAGTGTGTGCTTGACAGAATACTGTCATATTGGGTTTGACCAATATAGAATAACATGAGACTATTACTTCTAATTATTTTATGTTAATAAAGCCTAAAATGGCATTTGCCTCTTTGACTGATAAATTACACTACTGACTTACTCTGTTTTAATCAACTACTACATCCAGATCTTTATTACTTTATTACATTACTATTGTCAACCAACCTTTAGTTCTGAATTTGATCTCCCCTCCAAATAGGTAAAAGTACACTTGCCTTTCTAATATTTTCAGTCAATTTCTATGTCTTACCAAACTGTACTTTATTTTTTTCTGTCTTCTGCTATATTAACTATCTTAAATGGGTTGGTAACATTTCCAAATTACTTAAATTTTCCCAGCTTTTTCATAAAACTCAGTCATAAAAATGTTGAAAAATATAATATACAGGACTGAATCTTGAACAATTAAATGAGATTTCCAAGCCAGCTATATATTAATTTAATATCCATTCGACCCATAATTTATTGGCTTACAAATAGAAGTATCATTTACTATTTTGCCAAATGAATTGAAATGAAAATGAAATGAAAATAAGATATCAAACTACAATTTACTAATCAGTTTACCTTATTAAATTGAGAGTAAAAAGTTTACTCTGCTAAGACTTGTTCTTAGCTAATCCATGTCATTCTTTTTGAAGACTTTCCAATTGATCCCACTATAATTTGCTCTAAAATTTTTCCAGATATTGTTATTAAACAGTATGAATTTCATTAACCTCCCTCCCCCTTTTTTCTTTTTCTGGGCTACGTATCATCCTCAATTCATTTGGTACTTAAACCATTAATCCATACAAGTTTTCTTAAGACAATTAATAAAGTCAACCAACCATCAGCAAGTTCATTCAGCATTCTGATTTATGCTTTCAAAATAAATGAATATAGCCTCATCATTTTTGTATGAATCTCAATTTCTGTTTTGGCCTTCACTGTTGTCTGATGAAACATATTTATATTGATGTGTTTGTTTAAATTATTGTACAGTGTCCACAGTCAAGATGATGTAAATAGTAGCATAGAAATAGTAACCATACTAATAAACCATAATTATAACCTAATTAAAAGATTGCCCTTGGTTTTTTTAGGTAGTTGTCCATTAAAAAAAAGGTTTTGATATATTCCTGAATGCCAGAAATGTAACACTCAGGTGTATCTCTGAGTACAGCATATTCCTTAAAGTGAGAGCAACCACAGCCCTTTTAGATCTGGAACTCTAAACCAGGGGTCCTCAACCCCTGGTTCATGGACCAGCACCAATTTGCAGGATGCCAGAAACTGGCCCATGTAAACAAGTGAAGCCCCATCCATGGGATGCAGGCAGCACACGAAACCACACCCCTCTTATCTCCATGGAATCAGTCCCTAGTACCCAAAAGGTCCTAAACAACCCTTCTATAGATTACTTCATGCATTATATTTTAAATAGACAGAGCTAAAACATGAGCTGACCATGTTGTTGCAGCTGCTAATATGTTCATTATACATTTCTGAGCAATTTGAAGCCATGCCTCTTTAATGGATTGAATTTAGCCCAGACAGTGTGAAAATGAAATGGGTAGAAGATTGTTGGAGTCTTTCATAAAGTTTAAATTGTGTTACAGTCTCAAGGATGCTGCCTGGCTTTTGAGGAGTCAAACACTCCTCTCTAGTACATTTCCTTCTTGAACTGAGAAGCAAAGATTTACTGAGTAATATGAAATGATATAACCTAAAATTGTGTCAAGCCCTGTAGACAAGGATTGTCTTTTCACCTTGAAGGCTGGAGACTCTGTCAGTCCTCAAGAATTGTGCACTCACTAGTGAAAAAATATACTGGTCTTCCGGTCGTCCCTCTCTCTTCTTCTCAGCTAAACAGTACATACATTTTATTTATTTTAATTTATTTATTTATTTTGTCAAGCATATATAAATTACAGAAATACATAAAATGTATAAACATGTTATGAATACATTTTGCAAATATACAGTGTGCTACATGCAAACTTTTCATCCTTTTCTTCTCCTATTACTGAGCAATAGGAGAATATTACTCTGATATATTATATAAGAGTATATATTATATAAGAGTATATATTACAAATATGAGCTCAGAAAAAGGAGAGATGTTTATAAAAGAGTGGAAATTGGCCAGAAAGTCATCCCTGGTACATCTCTGCAGGTGAAAAAGAAGGACAACTGGGTTGGATCCTTAGGAATTAATTAGTTAAGGTAGTATTTCTCAACCATAGCCACTTTAAAAGGTCTGGACTTCAACTCCCAAAATTACCTAGACAGCAGAGCTAGCTGGGGAATTCTGGGAGTTGAAGTCCATATCTCTTAAAGTGGCTAAAGTTGAGAAACATTGCATTAGGGCAAGGAATTATCCTCCCAGAAAGAATCTCTAAAGAAAGAGGCAATGAAGAAAAATAAAAAGCATCTGAGAAGTCAACTCATTTGGATTCTTCCTTGTTTCAAAGGGCGATTATTGCCAATTGCTATGTACAAAGAGTCATAGATGTTTGTTGTATGCTTGCTTTAAATGCTGTAGTATTTTTTGTGTTTTTATATACAATTGTCCATATACCTTGTAAGTAGCTTTGGAAAATTGTCAGCCTAAAAATTGGAATAGGTATTATCACCATTATCATAACTATCACCATCTCCTTTTCCTCTATCTCTTCTTCCTTGCCATTATAGATAATTATCAGAGTTAATATTAAAATACTTGTAAAAGAATTTTTAAATCAATATCGCCTAACAGCCTCTCTTGCAAGAGTGAATTATGTAATAATTATAAATTCAGATTTTATTCTTACCTACATTAAATGATCCCTTTTGCATTTTCAATTTATACTAATTTATTACTTGCTGAATATTACTTTAGACATCTGAACAAGAGTCCTTGTAGCACATACAATAATAAAGTCAATGCAATTTGCTGTGGTAAGGCATTTTCTGTCATGGAGACACCAAGATGCTTTTCATCCATTTTCTCAAAACCTCTTTACGCAGAAACCTCTTTCAGTTTCAGTTACATTGCTGGGCAAAAGGCTCCAGAAGAGAGATTCCAAGCCAAGAATTCAGCCCCTTTGAAGATCTGTACTTGCATCACTACAAAATTTCATCAGATGGTGATACAGTATGAACCCCTTAGTGCATAGGTGTCAAACTAGGTTTCATTGA
This sequence comes from Pseudoxenodon macrops, assembly GCA_032467955.1. Lineage (NCBI taxonomy): Eukaryota > Metazoa > Chordata > Lepidosauria > Squamata > Pseudoxenodontidae > Pseudoxenodon > Pseudoxenodon macrops. The sequence continues at coordinate 28,948 of JANHFT010002256.1, read as the reverse complement.
GGGCTGCATCAGGATTGTGTTTGACCTCGTGGTGTGTATGGGTGTGGCCAGTTTGATGTCACTCATGTCAGTGGCACCTGTGGTGGCTAGAGCACTCTACCAGTGAAAACGGAGCTCCATTTTCATTGGCAGAAGGTTGCAGGAAACCATCACTACTGAAAATGGAGCTTGGTAGGGTCAAGCGTGGTCCTCCTGTGCTCCGTTTTTGCTGGAAGAGGCATCATGGACTGGTCCTTCACTGTTTCCAGGGCAGCCCCATAGGCCAGATCTAAGTACCCACAGGCCGGATCCGGCCCATGGTTCTTGAGTTTGACATCCCTGCCTAGGTGTAATGTAGGTAATTCTATTACAGTGTTTCTCAATCTTGCCAAGTTTTAGATATCTGGACATGCAACCACCTAAGACTAACCTGGGAGAAGAGGAGATTTGTGTCAGATTTCTCTGTCCAAAGCTCTCAAGGATCCAAGGTTGATGATCCACACTCAGTTAAGGACCTTGAAGCAATCATCTCTAATGATATAAGTGCCAGAGCCCACTGCAACAGCATTGCTAAGAAGGCATTAAGAATGGTTAACCTAATCTTGCGTAGCTTCTTCTCTGGTAATATTGTACTTTTAACCAGAGCATATAAAATATTCCTAGACCAATCTTCGAATACAGCTCATCTGTCTGGAACCCACACTACATATCGAACATTAATACAATTGAGAATGCACAAAGATATTTCATGAAAAGAGTCCTCCACTCCTCTATTCGCAACAGAATACCTTATGCCACCAGACTTGAAATTTTTGACCTAGAAAATTTAGAACTACACCGCCTTCGATCTGACCTAAGTGTTGCACACAAAAATATCTGCTACAATGTCCTACTTGTTAATGACTACTTCAGCTTCAATCGTAATAGATACAAACTTAATGTATACCGCTCCAAACTTGATTGCAAAAAATTCAACTTCAGCAACAGAATGGTCAATTCCCAGAATACATTACCTGACTCTGTAGTTTCTTCCCCAAAGCCCCAAACTTTAACCTTAGACTGCCTACCGTTGATCTCACCCCATTCCTAAGAGATCTGTAAGGGGTATGCATAAGTGCACCAGTGTGCCTACCCTCCCTGTCCTAATGTTACTATGTATTTGCAAAATATCATGTACTCATAACCATTCTTGTACATTTTATATATTCTCAATCATGTTTATTTTATGTTTGTAATCATATAAATGCTTGACAAAATAAATAAATAAAATAAGATAAATAAATCTTGATGATATCTATGGTGATTATAACAGCAAATTCTTAAAAACTCTAAATGAGTAACTTATTTTTAGCGGCATTTTAAATAATTGTTAAAGTATTTATTTATTTAAACACTGATAACCCATCCCATATTGAACTCTGAGCAGCTCACCAAAAATTAAAACATCATCAAAAATAAATTAACCTAATACGTATGTAAATCTATTAAAAGCTTCAGACATTAAAAACTTACTATTATTATCATGAATAGTACTACTATTAATGCTTTCGCTACAAAAATACACAGAAAAAAATCATTTGATCATTTTTTTACCAAATAGCAGACTAATTTTTCTCACAGTTTAGTCTTGCCTATTATATTTATAGAATGTTCTATATTCTATAAATATAGAATATTTATAAGATACCACTATACTCTGAATTAATTAATATAATATATATGAGAAAGGTTTATTTAAAAAGCTACAGTGGATGTAGAGCAGAACTGAATGCATCATTATTGATGAGAATTGAATTCTGGATGAAGAGAAATAAAATCAAATGAAAAAATATTGTGATAAAAGAATTACAGAAGCTCTGCTAATCTTTGTTTCAAAGCACATATGCCATCTAGTGGAAGTACAAAATTATAAAACTATATGCTACATTTTATTCAGGGATCTAAAATCACTTTAAAAAGGGTATAATAATAATAATAGTATGCTGATCTTTAACAGTTCATTAAACAATACAAAATTACAAAAGAATCTATGGAGATTATCAGTCATCCATGGTTGTCTCAAAAGTGCTTTTTTTAAAGAGGCAACTGGACTTTCTATTTTTTCTTTGAAGGTGTTTCACTTCTCTTCCAAGAAGCTTCTCATAGTAAGAACTGAGGTGGTGCAGAGGTTAGAATGCATTACTACAAGTTTCTTCTGTTGACTGGCTGCTGACTGTAATTTGGCAGTTTGATTCTCACCGGCTCAAGGTTGACTCAGCCTTCCATCCTTCCAAGCTTGGTAAGATTGTTGGGGGCAATATGTTGACTCTGTAAACTGTTTAGAGAGGACTGTAAAGCACTGTGAAGTGATATAAGTCTAGTACTATTGCTATTTAAAGTTAGAACTAATGTTTTAGAACCATTTCTAGTACAAAATATTGTTAGCTACCCCTCCCTACCCAAGCATTGGATATCAAACCAGTCAGAAATTCTGAGTATATTTTAAGTATTTCCTAGTTTTATTTTCTTGGCTAGGCAACCTGAAAAAAATGTATTTGACTTCTAATTTCATCTCAGAAGTGGGTGAAGATGCCTTCAGAAATTTACTACAACTTCAGGAGCTGATACTTAGTGATAATAAAATAAGGCGACTTCCAGAATTACCAGCAACAGTTATATTCATTGATATCAGTAATAACAGGCTTGGTCACAAAGGGATAAAGCCAGAAGCATTTAAAGTGAGTCCCTTTGCTTCATTTTAAAAATTCTCCCAGTTGGGAAAATAATGTATACTAGCCAACAGATAGGGGATACGGTGGTTCAGTAGCTAAGAGCTTGTCGATCAGAAGATCAGCAGTTCGGTGGTTTGAATCCCTAACGCCACATAACAGAATGAGTTCCCATTATTTGTCCCAGCTTCTGCCAACCTAGCAGTTCGAAAGTATGTAAAAATGCAAGTAGAAAAATAGGCACCACCTTTGGTGGGAAGGGAACAGCATTCCATGTGCCTTCGGCATTTAGTCATGCCGGCCACATGACCACGTAGACTTCTTCAAACAGTGCTGGCTCTTCGGCTTTGAAATGGAGATGAGCACTGACCCCTAGATTCGGGAACAACTAGCATATATGTGCGAGAGGAACCTTTACCTTTACCTTAACCAAGAGATGAGCAAAAGGTAGAATTTATAGGATGAGAGTCGTCCTGCTATTACAGAAAAAAAAGGCAGACAATTCTGATGTATGCAAAACTCAGACAGTTCTAATTCATGAAATATAATCTGTTATAATGTCGTCTAGTGATTTTGAACAGATTATGCTAAATTCAGATAGGGTTTAGGTTAGGGCTAGGGTTAGAGTTGTGCAATTAAAACCTTTGCAGTGAGATGAAACTCATATCTATGTATACAAATACATGGTTACAAAGACATTATTTGACATTACAGCTGTGAATATTGGCAAAATTAGACCTAAACACGAAGTTGGTCATTTTTATCAAGTTTCAATGCAAGTATTTTACAAATGCAACCAGTCTATATCATATATATACAAATTTTACATGTGTTTTCCTCACACCAGATTAAAGGATCACAACTTGATAATTAACCAAGGCATATTATGGAGGGTATTAATTCCTCATCCTAAAATCCTAAGTCTTTTTTCTAGGTGCCTCTAATTCAATTTCCTTTGATGCTGTTTCTTTCTGTTAAAATTTCTGTATCTGAAGTAAATAAGAGTTTATTGTCTCCTTTAGCTTCTTCTTGCTGTTGGCATATTTAAAGAAACTCTTCTTACTAGAATACCATGCTTCATTTTAACTGAGATGAAAGGAAATCCCTTCTATATTTATGGATTTTCTTCTCCCTTTTATGTAGGATATGATTGACTTGCACAATCTTTACATCACTAGTAATAATTTGGATCACATCCCAGTTTCACTCCCTGAAAGTCTCCAATCGCTTCATTTGCAAGTATGCCATAATTTTCATTGTATTTTGGCTACAGTGTGTCTGCGTACACACACACAAACACACACACACACACACACATGTGGCTGCAATTTTTGTGTGCTTGACTACAAACAGCACAATCTTATTTGGAAAATAATAGATACATAAATCTGATTAATATGCGTGTGCCTTCAAGTCATTGTTGAATCCTGGGAAATGCATGAACAAGTTTCCATGATTTTGGAAGTGACTTGACATTGCCTTCTTCCTAGGCTGGGAATGAATTACTGGCCTAAAGTCATCCAGTTGGCTTTGTTCCTAAATTCTCCTAGTTACTAGCTCAATGCCTTAACCACTATACCAAACTGACTCTCTCTAAAATACAAATTGTAAATAGTAAGTTTTTAATTCCAAATTATTAATCTACTTTGTTGTTTCTTCTGGATTCACTACAGTTTGAAATGTAGTACTCAGATGCTTGATGCAATATTGTAATTTCTGCCTAAGCAGCACAGAATGAAGACAAACAATGAATTCCATTGAGCTGACATTAGATTTCGGTGCATATGTCCCATTTAAAGTTCAGGGGAAATTGGCAGGGATAAATAACATGTGGCCATTCCAATGTTATTGTACACCAAGCCTTATCACTTCCAGTCAAACATTTTTAGTTCTTCTTTGTATGGTACTTCTAAAGCTTGCTATTTTAAATGAAGAAATGGTTTGATTTCATTATAACTCATTAAACTGGCTGGTCAGGGCAGTGAAAATGATAACTGTTGATAGAGCAAACTAATGCTACATGCTGAACCTCGTGGCCAACTTTAATTTAATTGAATTTAACTGATCATCCATATCCAGAATTATATAAACATCACAAATAAACAATTTTGCTTAGTAAAATAGTACACAAAAATAAGTCTTAACCTTATTTAGTATTCCTAACACAAATATATGTGGAATCTCATAGTTTGTGACTCATTCCTTTCTTATTCCTTATAGCTAATGAGGAATATTATACTTATAAATTGTTAGCAGTTTTTAATTTTTTTATAAACTAATTGACACTATTCAGAATTAAACAAAACAGACATGAATTTTCATATTTCTCTCTTTTTATACTTTTATAATAACAATATTCTGGACATTCATGAAGATACGTTCTGCAACATAAATAACCATACTTATATTTGTAAATGTCGTAAAGACATTAGATTAGATGGCAATCCCATCAAAACTCCATATGCCTATACGTGCCTGCCCCGTTTGCCTGTTGGAAGCTAGGACAGTAAAAGTAGTATTGTGTAACATTATTTCTTTCACAAGTAAGATACTGCTTTAAAAACAAAGCACATATTATTTTAACACATAGTATTAGAATACAGTTTCATTAAGGTAAAGGAGTGAATATATATTTAATCAATAAAATATATACTGATTCTAAATAATATTGATGTATACAGTGTTTCTATATGGTCTTGTAACAATACAGGTAGTCCTCGACTTACAGAAGTTCATTTAGTGGCCATTTGAAGTTACAACAGCACTGAAAAATTTGACCTATGACCATTTGTCACACTTCTGACCATTGTCACCTGATTTATATTCTGATGCTTGACAACCGACTCACATTTATGACGGTTGCAGTGTCCCAGAATCATGTGATCCCCTTTTGTGACCTTTTGACAAGCAAAGTCAGTGGGGAAACCAGATTCACTTAACAATTGTGTTACTAACTTAACAAATGTGACAAGAAAACTTTTAAAATGAGGCAAAAACAGGTGAATTTTTTTTGCGAAAAATGGGGTGCATAGAAGGTTTGGGAGGCTTGCAGAGTGTTTCTGTGGCCTGGGGAAAACAAAAACTCTGCCATTTTTGTGAAAAATGGGTCATTGTTCACAAAAACAGAGGCGTTTTTGCCTTCCCCCAGCCCTCAGAAGCAGTCTGCAGATCTCCCAAACCCTCTGTGCACCTCATTTTTTGCAAAAACGGATGAAAAACTAGCACATTTTTGCAAAAACAAGGGTGCACAGAGGATTTGGGAGGCTTCCAGAGTACTCCTGGGGCCAAGGAGGACAAAAACTGTTTTTTCTTACTTACCTCTTTGAAATCTTGCTGCGTCTTATACACCGGTGCTTCTTATAGTCCAAAAAATATGGGTAGATTTTCCCAACCTGTAATTCTCCAAACTCCCATCAGACCAACCATTACAAAATGTGGACTACATAAAAATGAATAAACAAAAAATACTTCTAATAACTTCACAGTAAAAGTGAGGAAATATATTAAATACTTATAGAAATGTGCATAACCAGACACATAGCATAAGCTATACAAATGCGGTTGTTCATATATTTAATATTGTAATAAGTGAGACATTTTCAAGTACAAAAGTTGGTTTCTTAAAAGTTTAAATTCTTAGAAGACCAAGATCTTTTTATAAGAGTCGGGCATGTCCTTAAAGTCTTAGTTCTTACATCCCTCATGATTTTAATGATAATTTGTAATAGTGTTAAGGATGCATGTTGTATATCCTTACATGTGGTGGACCAGAGGTTAGAATGCAGGTTGCTGTGAAGAAAATAGGGAGAGGAGAAAGCAGTATTACATATGTTCACCACTTGAGTTATTTATAAAAATGTGAGAGAAGGAAGAAGGAAGGAAGGAAATCTCTTTCTCTCTCTCTCTCTCTCTCTCTCACACACACACACACACAAACACACACACGTGTGCTGCAGGTGCTCTGAATCCGCTTCATTTATCCATATTTCTGTCATGATTATTTTGCAATCTAGTGCTGCCCTCATGTGTTAAAACAGCATAAAATATCTAGCTAGCAACATAAGTTATGAAAGTTGTAATCCAACACATCTGGAGAGTGGGTAAAATGCTGCACTATAGAACTGTGTCAATATTCCTTGGTGATCAAAGTGTCTAAAGCAATGTTTCTCAACCTTGGCAACTCCCAGAATTCCCCAGAGTGGAAGTCCACACATCTTCAAGGAGTTAGAGTTGAGAATAAATATGGTCTAGAGATGGTCTAGAGAATAAAATTTAGCAATGTAAATGAAGTTAGAAAGAGAGAGGGTGAGAGAGATTTCCTGTCAATTTTTTGTAAAGTTTCTTTTTAGGGGAAAGAAATAGCAATTTTAAAAAAAATGATTACATTCAGTTCTAGTGAAAACTGTCAATGCAGCACATGCTAGAATAGAATCTTTGCATCTCTTAACTGCCAAATTGTCAGAAGTTAATGCTCAAATGTCACTTGGAATGTTCAGAATTATACATGTCCAAAATATGCAACTAAATACAGACAGATGATAAAGGAAATACAGAATGAATAGCAAACTTTTAGTATTGTTTGGGGGGGAAAATGAATCCTATAATTTTCAAAATGACTTGCCTAAATTGTTTTGTGGCTCAAGCACAAAGGATGACATATTACGTCCATTTCAACTGGCAGTGCATTTTATTTCAACAATCTCATACATCAATCTTAAAAAGGCAGGTCATATGAATGGCAGCTTGGTTTGGTCTTAATCACTCAATATTTGTTGCCTGAGATTAGTTTCTTACTTTGTCTAAATACACAGCTGGCTCGGCTTCAATGTATAAATTTGCTATCTATTCTAGGGAATGAAAAAGATTTAGCCTTTTTATTCTACCTTACATGTAAGTCTAATTACTTTATCTTATTTTTACTGGAATTATTGAGGTATTTGATCATTGTTTAAGCCCATATTCTAATGGCTTGGACCTTATGTTCCATGTGAAAAGTTTCATTTAAGGTTTGTCTTCCTGTTGAAGTCTCTACGATTCCTATATCTAAGGGTTGAAGAACATCTTGAATGAGATGCAAGGATTTTCAAAGAAGATGTCAGCAAAAACAAGGGAGAAACATATTACGCTAAGTTAGGGTTCCAAAAATTTATATTTGGCTAGAACATGTACATTAACATGCCCATTACTGCTGTTATATAAGGGCAGATATTATAGAGTCTCAGGCAAATAAATTGGTTTTGCTTTCACAGGGTTTTAAGCAAAAGAATACTACTAGCATGGTCCTATTTCAGTTTGCTGGCCATTGGAATGTCCAGTTTCAGCCACGCCCATTGCTTTATGATTGGTTCCCTGTTGTCTAGGGTGATGAAGATGCTTTGTTCAATCTACACAGCAGTGCCAAGAGAAAGAGGTCACCAACGTCAGTGGTGTGACAACAAAAACCTACTGAGTCTGGGTTGAAGTAATACCTCAGATCAGCATTTCATTGTGTTATATGCACGATACAAGGCTAGGAGAAGAGTCACAAATGAGAAGGAAGACAAAGAAGTAAATCAGGAGTTATACTGTTGGACAACTGATCGTGGGTACCCATCTCATTAAAAGCAGAAGAAGCAAACTGCCTTATACATAGAAAACAACATAACAATAACAATATTAGGACATCCTGGTAAGGAGATCTCTGGCAAGAGAGCAAATATAAAAGGTGGAGAAGATCCTATTTGGAACAAGGTTCCCACCATTCTCCAGCTAAGATGTGGAGACAAGGACGACTGTGTTATCTGCAGTTGTCTTTACAACAAGGATATCACAACCAATGGCCTGTGATGGCAGGGAGGGCAGAAAATGCAGGAAAATACAATCGCAGAGGGTCTCACTACAATCATTATAATGCTAAAATTCAGCGGTACAAAGGTAATCTATCCCCAAAATGGAAGAATTGCAGATTTTCTAGAAATGGTAGATTGCGAAAGAAGAAAAGAAACTATTGGAGGGGGAGGAGATCACAGAAGAAGCAGCAAATGAAGTGTCGCCATACTGCAGCTCACCAGCGAAAGCCCAGATTCTGTAAGATCTGTCAAAAACAACATCATAAAATTAATCGAAAGCGTTTCATCAGAAAACAGCGTTTGTTGGCATATATGCGTACTGCAATAAAGGGACGACTCCGTCCAATGAACCTATGTGAGTGGAGAGCTCCTGGAATGCGAGCCCCTCGAAATACAACACAATTTATCATGCATCAAGTGTATCAAGACATGCATCGGGAGAAAAAAGCAGCAGCAGCCGCAGCAGCAGCTGCAAGCAAAAGAGAAAAAGAAAATTCAGATTTACACCTCTCCCTCGGAGATAATGATTGCAACATGGGATCAACAAGTGCCAGTTGCATGGCTACCATATTGGCTATAAACCCAGAAAGGGACATTCTCTCAGGATATGAGGAGGTTGGAGAAAATGAAAACAGTCAGAACAACTACACTTGTGAGAATAGTGCTCTGGAATCTCACCTTAGCATTTCATGGGAGCCATAAAGCATACAGTATTGAACAAAAATGCATTTGATGTTGGACTTATCAGTAGTTCAGAGTTGCTGTTGATGTGCCGAGTTTTAAATAAATTTAAACTATACTATCTCTATTCCAGTTCATGTCTGTCATATATTTATACATACCCAGAAAAATAAGAAGGTAGTCAAGACTATATTTTTAGTTTAAAATTTTATTCAGAACATATATAAGGATGCCAACTCTTATCTTATAATTTGATTATCATTTATGTTTTGATACGCAACTATCACAGCAGTTATAGAGTGCTTCAAGCTTTGTGCTAGCTAGTTGTTCTCAAAAGTAGTACATGTGGAGAAATGGTGTCTTAAGATCATAATTAAGATTCACTCAGTCTTAAATCAGTTAATAGACACTGAGAGAAAACTTTACACTTCTGAAGCTGTTCCCTTCTACACAGACCTTTTGCACAGATCTATGTATAGCATAGTTTTATTGGTAATTATAGCAATAGCAATAGCACTTAGACTTATGTATCACTTCACCATGCTTTACATCCCTTTCTTATAGAGTCAGCAAATTGCCCCCAACAATTTGGTCCCTCATTTTACCCACCTTGGAAAGATGGAAGGCTGAGTCAACCTTGAGCCTGGTGAGATTCAAACTCCCAAATTACAGTCAGCAGCCAGTCAGCAGAAGAAACTTGTAGTAATGCATTCTAACCACTGCACCACCTCAGCTCTTACTATGAGTTAAAAGAATAGTCTTTGTATCAAAACCATTGGATATAAATAAAAACTTTTGAAAAGGAGTGTAAAAATCATGAAAAAGAAAGTGATAAAAAGTACAGAGAAGACCAAGATTACTCCATGGATACCCACAACCATGCAATAAAAGTCAAACAAGGATATAAGGCAGATCTAGAATTAGCATAAGAAAGACCTCTGATATTTAGTTCTAGGCAAAATGAATAAAAACTTTCCTGATACTTCTGCTGCAGCATGCATTCAGGAAGGCTTTTATTCAGGTTTATTTAATGAAAATACTTTTGAAGTCAGATACCTTTCGGATTACAGTATATGTTGGACTCTACCCCTCTGTGGTTCACAGTGTCTACATAAGGGATTAAACTCTTGCTTCGGTTACTAAAAAATAGCAAAGCTATATTAGGCAGTTAGAGAAGGAAAGAGATGGTAATAAATGTGCACCATAAAGAAAAAAACAGAATTAATAAATATTTCATGAAGAAAAAACACGGTTGTTCAGATGTGGTTTAAATCACTTATAAGACCCTACATGGCATGGGACTTATTTATTTGAGGGACCATTTGTCTTCTATGGTTTCTATCTGCCCAGAGCATACAAAATGGGCATGCTCTTATTCTTTTTGATCAAACAGTGTCATATTTAGGAATCTAGGATCACTGCTACAGAGATCTGCTGTGTGGTTAGAGGGCGCAGACCAGTGGCTGTGTAGAAATGTGTAGAAATGTCATCAGAATACCCTTTGTAGACTCACTAGCACCATGTCTTGCTCTACTGGCCCAGTACCTTGTACTGCTGTTTTGCATGGGCCAACAAATGAACCCCTGTATTCCTTGAATACTGTACTTCTGCACTATTAGCATTATTCAGTATTTCTAAATCACTGTCTCTTCTAAGACGATATTGTTTTTGATAGAATTACTCTGTGTGGAAGTTAAGAAAGTTTGATTATTTCATGATAATAAAAGACCTGATAAGACATTTCTGCTTCAACTATGGTAAAAGTTCACCAATCTCTCTAATTTTCCCCTTGGTATAATTCTATCCACTGTCAGATTCTTCACTAAATTTTCATTTCACAGTTGATTTATAAAATTTAACTTTTATCCTATGAAAAAATATATTGTAAAGGAGAATAGATTTATGTAGAAGAGTAATTCCTTTTTATTCAGTGAGACTGCCACAAATAGAAAATCAATTCCTATTTCCTGTTTTTCATTATAAAGAATAGATGATTGCAACCTACAGGGCACTTTTTTCTAAAGCAGTCCTCTTGACTGTTTATAAAGGCTTTTGTTTATGTGCCTACAGTTTCAACAGAATGACATTTAAAAATGAGTTTTAGATAAAAGATAACTCACCTAAGTTAGCATGAGGGTGAAACAATTTAGGGAAAGGGATATTTTTCAGGGGATGAATATGTTGTTAAAACAGATCAACATATCACATATATATTTTCCACATAATGTAGGAAATGCAAATGGGATAAATTAAGTTTGGTATTCACAAAGATTCCTTTATTTAATAATCTCTAATAGGTAATGGACACCCACTGAAACATTCTTGAAGCAAATAGCTGGAAAAATTAAAAATAGGAAGCCAAACCTCTTAACCTGGTGGCTTCTAGATCTAATGAACATCAATTCCCAAAACACAGATGTTGTTCATTGAACTGGGAGGCTATTGTGCAAAACATATCTACTTTTCATAACACAATAATGTCTTGGAATATGTTTTTGTAAGGGGAAGGCAGGAAAAGAGAGAGACAAATATATTTCCTGTGGAAGTTTGAGATCTAATCATCTTTGAATCCCTCCCTACCATTGTTCAATGTAACATTTGGTAAAAACAAAATATCTTTCATTAATGATTTTTTTGTGTATTGGTCGGTGGGCAATAAAGAGGCTGAAGGAATCGTTCAAACAAGCTTTAATAACTCTAGCAACAGGTCTGGTAGACAAACAACTGGGGTCTGACAGAGTCTGACAGCTATTTATACGATAGCTGTCA
>JANHFT010002256.1:0-14392 GCA_032467955.1 Pseudoxenodon macrops | reverse complement strand
TATCTTGTATTTTTATGTATACTGAGAGCATATGCACCAAAGACTAATTCCTTGTGTGTCCAATCACACTTGGCCAAGAAAGAATTCTATTCTATTCTATTCTCATCCAAGAAGCTTCTGGAAAACTGAAAGAACTAAGAAAGCCTGATTGCCTTTTGAAAAGCATTGTCTTTTGGAATGTCTATTGCTTTTGTCTACTCACGAATGTGTGTTCACTCAAGACATCTCCATTCTGAGCAATCATCTCAATGTTCAGCTTCCTTGCCGATTGGTTCATTCAAGACCTCAAAGGGCATACTTAATGCTCCCTCCTAATATTTTTCCTTCAAACATTACATGGTGAAATAGAATGGGCTGACAGAAAAGGACATGCCAAAAGTCACGCAATGCTTTTCTGTGGCCTAATAAGCATCTTTGACTTGAATCTGGGCCTCCTTGGTGCCAAACCCAAACCCTGAACCCCTACACCCATACAAGGCTAGGCACTATTGCTACGGTGCTGATTAAAAGCAATGGTGACAAAAAATGTCTTTCAAAATATTGTTAAAGTTTTCCATCAAGGTTATTTAGAACCAGTGTGTCAAAGGCAGATGGCTTTGACAAAAGTAAAAATCATCCCCATTGTGTAATTCATGTAACAGTTATAGGCATACATACATGTGTACAACTGGGAAATATTTCCTCACTCTTCTTCACTCTTTCCCTTTGTGAATGTGTGATTTAAAAAGAGTTGGTAGAACGGACACAAATCGCTCTGATTACAGTACTGTCCAAGGGACTCCCCTGTTTTCTAGTCAAGCAACTTGACATAAAGCTAACTCCTCATTCCAAGTACAGGTAGTCCAACCTACAACCATTCATTTAGTGACCACTCGAAATTACAACGGCACTGAAAAAAAGTGATATGTGATCATTTTTCACACTTACAACCATTGCAGCATCCCCATGGTCCCATGATCAACATTTGGACTCTGGCAACTGGTATATATTTATCATGGTTGCAGTGTCCCAGGGGGTCATTTGATCCCATTTTGCGACCTTCTGACAAGCAAAGTCAATGGGGAAGCCAGATTCCCTTAATAACCCTGTTACTAACTTAACCACAGCAGTGATTCACTGAACAACTGTGGCAAGAATGGTCGTAAAGGTGGGGGGAGAAAGCTCACTTAACAACTGTCTTTCTAAGAACAGAAATGTGGGACTCAGTCGCGGTCATAAGTTGAGGACTACTTATGAGGAATTTTGAAGTTAGGTGAGACTAATGTACAGCTCAACTTCTAAACTACCTCTAGCATGTTACAGGAAGCCCATGATTTCCCCATTCTTCCAGTAAATATTTTTTGTCCCACCTTCCCAGAAACAGACAAAAAGTCTAACACCACCTTGCTCCAGGTTGTGGTTGCTTTCTTTATTAAGAAACTTTTTCTTATTTTAGAGCTACATATGTCTATCTCCAAACTGCTGCTATTAGAACTCATTATTCCTAACCTTGTAATAGTGGAATGTCTGTTCACATTAGGTTTTTCTCTTCCATCTGCAGGTTTTTTTTTTTAATAGTTATGTAATTAAGAAGATTACATTTATACTTGGCTAAATATTGCTTTTGGGATTGGTGTGGCAATACAGCGGATAGAATAGAATAGAATAGAATAGAATAGAATAGAATAGAATAGAATAGAATAGAATAGAATAGAATTGGAGGAGATCACAAAGCACCAAGATCTAGAAATCAATATTGAAAGATTGTAGCATAAACTGACTGTTGTGGTCCCAGTGGTTTTTGGCACACTGCGTACCATGTAAAAAAAAAATGGAATGTCATTTAGAAAAACTACACATTATGTAATATTTTCATTTGTCAATTACATAAGACCTCATCGCTTGGAACTGCACATATACGATGTCGATACATTACAATATCCTAGATTTTGGGGAAGAACTCAATGCCTATGAAGGTCAACACCACCTAAAGAAGCAGCAGTTGTGATTTTACATTGCAGTGTATGTAAGCAATGATAATGGACAAAAATGCCACACTCAGCCTAAATGCCTGGCTGACCGTGCAACCAATAATAGTAATATCTTATAATTAAAATAAGACATAACTATAGTGCAAAAATATCTGATAGAAAACTATCACTGTATTTTGCTACCCGGTGAGCAGCAGATGGTACATATGGTGGGGCAAAATTTAGCAACTCTGCGGGTGAGATCAAGAGACCAATCAGCTAATAGATAATATAGATAGGAATCAGCCTCCCTGCCTGGAATTATCTGAAGAATAGGATGACTCAGCAGAGCCCTCCAAACCCTATAAAAAGGAACATTGTATGACTCAGAATTTCCAGAATGCCAGCCATGAAGGCCCTGCAGAACAGGTAGGATGTGAAAATCTGCCAAATAGCATGATGGAGGGTAGAATATCAAAGCCTGCCAAATGTTCTAAATACCCTGCTTTCCCTTCAGATCATATGCGACTTTCTTCATTCAGAGAAAAAATTACAGTACAAAATAGGGAAGATAAACGCAGACATCATGTCAGCAGCACATATAAAGAATATTTTAATATCAGCTCAGCTAATCCCAGTGCCCTGAAGTGATGCTCCAGTCTTTCCAGAAAAAGCACCGGCTTCATTTCATTTCCTAGGTTTCTTCTTAGAATCTGGACCAGGCCTATCTCTGGTCACATGTCCTGTTTTCTTGGAATCAGAGAAACACATATAATATGTTTTCTGGCTTTAGGTTAGGCTATTAGGATATAAGTACTATGGCTTGAACATCCTGCTAGATGGCAGCAGCAATTGACCCTGGTTAATCTTAAAAAGCTAAGCTGAGTCAGTGTAGGAGAAGAATAGGCAGAGCTTGCGGGTGGGGAGTTAAACGTGACATCAGCTTAGAGTGCTTATGTTGCCACAAAAGGTCCAAGTCCAACCCCTCTTGCATTCTGTTGACCCACATCTTGTGCCAATTTATACTGAACTTTTTAGTTGACTAGATTATGTGTGCATAGCTTTGAATAAATTTTCTGTGTTGCAATTTAACATATGATCCTGATCCCTTGCACCTGAGAGTTAGACTTTGGTAGAGTTTGGTGGGAGGCCATCAGAAATGTCGGGACAGTAGGTTGGCTAGAAGGTCAAAAACTATCTGGGAAGAAAGCAGGAGCAAATCACTTCCATACTATTGCCAAGAACATGATATGGGTGTCTTTGAAGGCATCAAAAGTCAAACTTCCCTTGATATATATTGGAAGAGAAAACATAGTCTATTCCAATTTAGTTGTTAACATTTTTGTTTATAACACTGGCCTGTTTTCTAAAGATGGGAGCAATTTGTCACATATGAGACTAAATAATTATTTTGTGGCATATTAATATGTTCAACCATTTTATAAGCTTCTTTTACCTTCCCATAGGTTTTGAATTTGGTCTCATTGACTATAAACCCCTTTTTCCCAGGGTACAATTGCAGATATTGCCGTGGGAGTGAGGTTAGCATTGAAGTGGAGTGGATGCTGTTTCTGTATTAACACAGATCAAGGAATTGCTAAACGGTGCAGCTGTTGGTTCAGTGCATGTTATGCGTCCATGCTATGCAAGCAGCTGATTCTCATAACTGCCAGCACCAATTCATTCAGTATGTTTCAAGAAGAACAGCAACACAGAGAAATTGGAGAGAACTTTTATTGTATGGTTTCATAGTCTGTTGCAGGCAGACAAAGCTATCTCTATCTTCCTATCTGTCCTGTGACAATCACACAACTCTCAGCAGCCTATGTAGAATATAAAAAGTTAAGTTATCCGTAGCATGATTAAATAACCAACCAAGAAATAACAAGAAAAATAAGGATCAAAAATGAAAATAAGGCAGAGGGGGCAAAGGATGGTGTCATATACACGCTTAAAAAATGCTCTCCAAAATAGTTTGGTCTTCAGTTGAGGATGTTTTTCTGAATAATAATTTAGAAGGATCAAATGCACGATTCTTTTGAGAAATGAACAGCTCTGTAATACCAGACTATTGTTATAATAGCACTGGTTCAGCTAGGCTGAAATTCTATCTACAGACAGTCCTTGCCCTACAACTACAATTAAGCCCAAAATTTCCACTTGTTAAGTGAGTTTTGTCACATTTTACAATCTTTCTTGCCACAGTTGTTAAGTGAAACTCTGAAATCATTAAATTAGGAATAAGGTTGTTAAGTGAATCTGGCTTCCCCATTGACTCTGCTTGTCAGGTCACAAAACATGACCACATGACCTTGGGACAGTGCAACTGCCATAAATATGAGCCAGTTGCCAAACATCCAAATTCTGATCACGTGACCGCAGGGACACTGCAACAGTTATTAAGTGTGAAAAATGATAATTAAGTCAATGCCATTGTAACTTCAAGAGGCCACTAAATGAAATCTTATAAGTCGAGGACTACCTGTATTATCTTTGTGAAAATCTAGAGTACTAGAGAAGTGCCAGATGACTGAAGGACAGCAGATGTCCTCACTTTTAAGAACAGGGGGAAAAACTGTAAAGCTAGGGAACTACAGATCAGTCAGGCACAACACAACTACAGATCAGTCTGAGCAAAACATAAAGAGATTGATTAATGAGCTTTCTGAAATACATCTTCTAATTTCCACAACTCTGCACGTTTTATCAATATCAACTCTTCCCAGAATAAATGTATTTTATTTTTGATTGGGCAATTTCTTTAATACATTATGAGAACGCTGAGATCACAATATATCCTGATTCCAGCAAGCATCTGACATAATACAGCCAACATTCAGATTAGCAAGTTGATTAATTGGAGCTTGATGGCATGAAAATTAAATTAAAATCATGCTCAAGAGTGCTCATTATTTGTCCCTTATCAAACTGGAGTAAGATCTCAGGATGGGGGCCAAACAATTTGGACCTGGGCCCTCTAAGGCTTAATGACCTGGATGAAGAGATGGAGAGAATGCTTATCCGATTTAGTGACCAAAAAAATCAGGTGGGATAGACAACATGAAGTTCAAAATTACTTTGATGGATTAATGAAATGGACTAAAAGTACCAGTATGAAGTTCAACAGAGAGAAATGTAACATTCTTTATTTAGAAAACAAAATTAAATGTCTTGGTATAGAATAGGAAAGATCTGTCCTGATATCTAGATCTTAGAATGGAAGCAGGTGACTGACTACATGTTATGCCATTTCAAGGTGCTTCAAGAGAAGAAGAGTGTTAAAAATTCAGAGAGCCAGGTTTGGTCTAATGGTTAAGACACCAGGCTAGAAAGTGGGAGATTGTGAGTTCTAGTCCTGCTTTAGGTATGAAAGTCAGCTGGGTAACTGTGGGCCAGGAATTCTCTTTCAGTCCAACTCACTCTGCTGTTGTGGGGGAAAAAGCACCTTTGGGACAACCTTGATCTGGATGATTGAGAATCTCCATAGACAACTGGGAGCCAACACTATAGGAATCTATGTTACAAAACTAGTCCAGGCACCCTTTTTAATCACCTCTGCTCCTTTTTTTCCTATTCACTTCCAACTGTATAGGACACCTGTGTTTGTTCAAACTAGACCGGATTAAAATAAGGCTGAATATTCTTGTTCCAGCATAGAGTTTGGAACCGCAGACCTCATCCTAGCATATTGTGCGAATCAGTCCACCTTTTTAAGTGACGGTGATTTACTGATTTGAGACTAACGTATTACTTGAACATAACAAGCAACTGAACATAGCAGTTGTGTCCTGTTAATCTACATTTAGGGTTTAGTGTCTTGTGTGAACACAGTCAATATTTCTCAACTCCTTTCCACTGGATGAGGATTATGGGATTTTGTTTATCTAAATTCAGTTAGTGATTTCATCAGGAAAGTAAAAAAAAACTAAAACTCTTATGATGAAAAGCTTTTTACCATCATTGCTTTTGCTCCTACCTTTTTTGATTCCAGGATGCCAAACAAGGGGAATAAAATGACTGGCAAGAGAGATGTAACAGCCAAAGGAATCACCTCCGTGCACCAGTAAACAGCCATGAGAATGATCACATAGCCACATTTGGCCTCCTGTGGACGTTCAGACACAAGCACACATTCAGACACAACAGTGGCAGACATAAATATCTATAGCATTTTAAACTCTGGATCAGCAGCTATGATATAAGAGTGCCTAGGGTGCAAAAAGTGCAGCCCATGGCATAAAACCCATCAGCACAACATTCCTGATCCACAACTTATTTTTCAGCCTTTGTTCATTTCTGCTCATGACATGATGCATACAGCCTGATTTGCTTTCAAGGCAAAAGATATTGGACATTCCTGCCCAAAAGAAAGGTGTGTGTGTGTGTGTGAGAGAGAGAGAGAGAGAGAGAGAGAGAGACAGAAACAGAGACAGAGACAGAGACAGACAGAGAGAGGCAGAGAGACAGAGAGAGACAGAGATAGAGAGAGACAGGGAGAGACAGAGAGAGAGACAGAGACAGAGAGAGACAGGGAGAGACAGAGAGAGAGACAGAGAGAGACAGAGACAGAGAGAGACAGAGAGAGAGACAGAGACAGACAGAGACAGAGAGAGACAGAGACATACAGAGACAGAGAGAGAGATTGGCTGTCTTGGGGAAATTAGTCTGAAATCCTTACATCATAGGTGTCAAACGTAATTGTGTCACGTGCCGGATCCTGATATATCGCAACATCTTTTGCCTTTGTGGAGCTGGGGTTGGCATGGCCTGTGTGTGACATATCCAGCCAATGGGCCATCAGTTTGACAGACCTGCCTTATATAAATCCACTGGGGCAAGGTCTGACCCACCCTTGAATGCCACTGAACTTTATCTAGTCTGATGATTGTGCAAGAGGAAAAAGTATGAAGTCAAAGAAATTTTGGACTGTAGATGAAGGGACAAAGGCATGCGCTATTTGATCCATTGGAAGGGATATTCAGTCTCTGAACAACCCTTGGAAAAATGCCAGCTATGTGAACCCTCAGATTGGTACAGAAATTCCATCAACTTTTCACAGAAAAGCCATGGCATTCCAAACTTCTAGGTCCCTGCTCTGTACTGGAGTAAGCCAAGGAATCTGTAAGTGAACAGGTTAACCAGATAGAGGGAGAGATACTTAGTGATTGAGGAAGCCCCACTGTCCACTTCTGGCCTTCACTTCCTGAGGAGGAGGAATCTGCTGATCATTTAGATATTTTACAGACAGTAGCACCTCTTCCAACAGAGGCAGAGGATTCCATTAAACCGGCTTTGCTTCCAGTTCTCCCAAGTTCCTATGAGAATTCAGTCCAGGAAGACATCATGGAAGAAGAGGAGGACTGTTTTGAGGAGAAGGTGATGTCTGACTGGCCAAATCTGGGAGAGGAGTCAAGCAGGAAATTAGTCTCGAATCCTTACATGGGCACAAGAGGGTAAAGTCTAACTCCCACCCCTTTGAATGCCATTGAACTTTATCTAGTCTGGTGCAGAGGCAGACTATCAATCTGGGAACATTCTTGTGTAATAAACATGAGCAATAACACAGCTAACTGTATTCTTCACATGTGAACCCAGTTGTTCACACCTAAAAGTAAGCCAATTCACTTAACATTTAATGATTCACTTAACAATGATAGTAATTTGCTTAACAACCATGGCAAAAAAGCTATTAAAACTGAGCAAGACTCACTTAACAATCATCTTGCCTAGCAATGGAAATTCTGGATCCAGTTGTAGTCATAAGTAGAGGGAAACCTGTATACTGCACCTAGTTATAGATGCATGAAGAATAAAGCTCCTATTTTTATTCATGTTGGATCACAAGAATATATTACAAAGAAAATAAACATTAAAAAATTGAGGTCTGTTAACTTCTGTTCTAAGAATTTAGAAAACATCCAGGACAGGAATATTCAATAAGAGTGAATGATACATAATCCTAAAACATAATGTTTACTTTTACATTATCTTCTAAAATTCTATATTTACAGAGAAACAACTTTTAGTGGATTTCTAAATCCATGTCTTGAAACTATTTTAAGTTCCATCTTATCCACAGAGTCCATACTTTGCTTGGTTGCTATTATTCCTGATGCTATGCATCCTGATGATTCCTGCATTTCCTTACTGACTTAGCTGGTACATTTCTTAAAAGAATAGTAATTTATCACACAGAGGTTTTATTGGCTCACTGCCTCCAGAACAGATAACTACTTGGCGTGTATTTGACAGAGGAAGGGAACATTCTATTTGGCTGCTACATTATAAATAAAGTAATTAAAACAAAAATGTCATCCATTTCCACACCTACAATTTTATATAATAGGTCATAAAAGTCTCCCTATATTTGCATTACCAATTTCCAAACATATGGAAAATGCACCCAATTCTTAAACATGTTCTTACATTATACTTTGTGGGGGGGGGAATTAAGAAACCTGGGGCAAAGTGTGGCTGGATTCTTATTAATTCCCCCATATCATTAAATGGGCTACATAAAGTATCTTACAGTTTCACAGATTTCATATATGTATTTGCTTATCTGGTTTAAACAGATGTGAGGTAATGCCACTCATATGGAAGACCATATTTACTTCATGTTCCAGATAAAATATAAACTCATTTTCTTTCAGTTTATGTTCAGCTTTTAAAAAAATTCAAATTCTACTTGAACACAATGGCAATTTTCCTTTGTAACAAAAACACAATGGTCTCTTGAACTGAAAGTAGAAGATTGCCATGGACTAGCTAGCTGGACAATTGAGACTTATTCCAGTTTGTCATTATTACTTTCTTTTGTGTAATCATAAAGAGTTAAGTTTCAAGAGAACATCACAATAAACTTCTGCTAGCAAGAGCAATCAATACGACCACTTTGGGAGAGGATTGTCCACTATTAGACGTTCCAAGCAAAGGAAGACCAACTGCCATATTTTGTATGAACACAACAAATCCCACATTGAATTCATTTGAAACAATGTAAACAGGAAGCTATTTGAAGGAGAGTAATTGAAGCTAGGCTACCTACATTCAAATACATGTTTTAATCTGTCCATTACCACATTTGAGTCTTGGAACTGACCAGGAGGTCACTAATTATCCTAAAAATAAAATATTACATAAGGACAGGCACTGATTCTCCATATTTCTCAATCATTTCCTCAGGAATTCATAATCCTATGTTTAGGGAGATTATCCACCTGCACCAAGTATTAATTAGTGTTTTATGTACATGGATAATACAGAGACATCATTAAGAGTATTTGTGTTAGCATGTTATGTAGGTTTTGTTTCTATAGCTGTTATTGCAGTGATGGCTAATCTTTTTCTTCTTGCGTGCCAAAAATGGCAGCACACGTGCCATTTGTGCATGTCTGCACACAACACCCCACACCCACGCACACTGCACTGCACATGCATGCGCACGCCCCCTCCATTGGGCCATTTTTCACCCTCCGGAGGGTTCAGCAGGCTTCCCTAAAGCCTCCAGAGGGTGAAAAACGGCCCAATGGGACTTTCGGTTTGCCCGTTAGGCCATTTTTCACCATCCAGAGGCTTCAGGGAAGCATCCTGAAGCCTCCGGAGGATGGAAATTTGTCCTATGGGCAAATTGGAAGTCTGTTCCCAAACTTCCAGTTTTCCATTGGGCTGTTTTTCACCCTCTGGAGGCTTCCCTGAAAACTCATGAAGCCTCCAGAGGGTGAAAAATGGCCCAAAATCAAGGC
This sequence comes from Pseudoxenodon macrops, assembly GCA_032467955.1. Classification (NCBI taxonomy): domain Eukaryota; kingdom Metazoa; phylum Chordata; class Lepidosauria; order Squamata; family Pseudoxenodontidae; genus Pseudoxenodon; species Pseudoxenodon macrops. Next base: position 4,698 of record JANHFT010002256.1, on the reverse strand, counting down.
CGAAAATGAGTTGGCCAGTGCGCGCAAGCGTGCCCTCAGAAATGGTTCTGCGTGCCACCTGTGGCACGCATGCCATAGGTTCGCCATCACTATATTATTGTGTTAATAGTTTTGCTACTTGTGTGCTAAAATCTTCCCAGCAATTCTGCCACACCTACCTGAAAAAGGCATCTGTTTTTTTTCAAAATTCTGAAGGTTGTTAAAAGTTTCATTTAAAAATCCCTTGGAGATACTTTGAGCTTACTTTATTGTTGAATATTGTTAAAGCAACAAGTTTCCATTGAAAAAAGTAATAAAAAAAATCTGTCACAAAGCATTCCTAGGATATGACAAAATATAAAAATGACTGCAACTTTTCCCCAAGGGCTCCAGATTTTCTTATAAAGAAGCCAAGAGTAACTATTTAATAATGAGTTCCTTATAAACAATCCATCACCAATTTCATTATGAACCCAGAATTATCAGGTCAGTTCAGTCATTTCTTCCAGATCTATTTATAAATAACACACTGAGTAGTTGCTGGCAAAGTTGATGGAAAATTCATGAGCGTCTAAAAATTTGAGTTCCAAAATGCAGTAAATCTTAGAAGTCAGATTATAACTATGCTATTTTTTTAACATTATACATGCCAAAGTAGTTATCTGTTCTGGAAGCCGAATCACCTTTAATTCTTGGCTTAATTGAAATTATTAATTTCTACAATCTTATTTGTAGTTTATTGTCTGGTTATCAGAGGGTTATCAAAATCCCTTAATGATATAGAAAACTCTTGGAACTGAGGGCATTTTTGTTCCATTTCTAATCTATCCAGCAAATGTTTGAATTCCGGATGATATGAATAGCATTCTTACTAGCTGTCAAATTCAAAGAGTAATATTTGGCAAATAACAGGTACCCTGCCCTCTCCTTGACCTCATCCATACCTTATTGGTTTGTTTTCATGGAATAGGAAAATAAAAGTCACAAGGGAGCAGCAGAATCATCTTTGTTCCACCAAAATGATAGTTGAAAATATGCCAATTTCCATAATCTCTTGTTGTCAGCAAAGAAAAAAGATATGTAGAATTAACATGAGAGTTCTTCCTGTCTCCCAACCCCCCATGGGAAAGGTCCAGTATGCAGACTGAAGAAGTGTCCTTGCACTCGGGCTTCTTTTGCACTATATTTGTTGCCATGCCCCCATCGGAGCCTGAATCCACAGGGGAGGATGAGTCACAGCTGTGACCAATGGAAGATTGAGGGGCAGCTTCATTGGCTTAGGAGGAATGGGGAGGAACAGGACAAGACAGCCCCAAGCCCCTTGGGCTTGGGATGGCTTGCCAGTAGGGAAGAACAGGGGCAGGATGACTGAGAGAGGGCAGGCACTGTAGATGAAGAGTGACAGAGCTCAGGTGATGAGAAAGGACTGCCTCCTCCTGATCCCCGAGCATGGAGAATGGGAAGGAGGCAGAAACAGCACAGGCCAACCCAACGACTTGGGAGAAGAGTGCCCAGCCCCTCTTTACAAGGCACACTTGGGGATTGAGAGGAGACACTATGGGGAGGGGCATTTGTCAGGAACAAATGCTGAATTTGAGGACTTTTGTGTGCCATTGCCGACGTCTGGTGTTTCCATTCCTTGCTTCATTGATTCATTTCTTTGCTCATTTGCCTTGCTGGACTTCTTTGAAGCTGTTTTACTAACAGTGTACGCTGGACTACTTGCAGCTAGATGCTGCTCTATGTGTGTGTGTGTGTGCGAGAGAGAGAGAGAAAGAGAGTGCTTTGTTCTGGGACTTATAATGTGGGACCATTTGGAGGAAAAGTTGGAGCATAAAAGGGAAGTTTGAACTCTCAGTTGGCTGTATAACCTCCATTCCTTGCCCCAGGTCATCACAGTTGTGCTCTAATAAATTTAGCTTCAAACATTATAGAAGCACATAGTGTGGCACCAGTTCTGCATAGTATAAATGTCACAAATGGAATGGCAGCTTCGTACAATAGATTCAGGCACTGTCAAGATGACATCCCATACCATCCAGTCAGAAGAACCTGAAGAAGCTTCTTGGATGAGAAGTGAAATGTCTTCAAAGAAAACTAGAAAGTCCAGTTGCCTCCTGAAAAATGACCTTTCGGACAACCATGATCTGAATGACTGAGAATCACCATAGACATCTGTTAAAAAAAATCAATTAAATTCTATCTTAGTGATGAAGTTCATTGTGTAATATTGGACACTCATACAGTCTTAATGTAACTTGCCTCAGAAGTTTATTATAGGGGTAAAATGAGAGTGAAAATGGAACCTCTCCCTGACAAACCTCTGAGGCACATTAGATAGCATCCTGAGTTTCTTGGAGAAACTATAGCAGAATTACTGGGAGGGGAAAATGCACTAGCACAATCAAGAGAACCAAGATAATATTGTCTCTAGAGGGGACAACAAGGACATTTAATTAAATGCTTTTGCAAATCTTGTACTTAAATGTTGTAACTCTAGGATTTTGACACTCAATCAATTTGTAAGATAAGATATCGAAGATAACTGGAATGCCATTCATTTGAACTCCTTAGTACAAATTAAATGCATGCTATCTATTCCCACATAAAGGTGTTAAAACAGATACCGGTCAGGTAAATAGCTAGAATAGAAAAAAATCAGTGCCCAGAAAATTGTTCCAGGCCCATTTTTGCTGCAGACTACAAATGCCAATGTTTTCAAGGATGGTTTAGCAAATTTATTGTTCATTTTTTGTCATAGAGATTGCAAATAGTCTTTGCATAGGAACTGTCTTGCTTAGTGATTGCCTCATTTAGAGATGGTTGCAGTTACAATGGGAATGAAAAATAACTTTACAACCATTCTTCACAAGTCTGTACAGCAAAGAAAAGCTGAAGTAAGATCATAAGCCCAATCTCAGTTTCACTTAGCAACACCTCAGCTTAATGACCGAGTTCCCAGTTCCAATTTTGATTGCTAAATGATAACTATCTGTATTCATCTATTGAAATACATTGCAATTGTTTTGGAAATACCAATAATTCTATTTATACTTATTATTATTGCAAATATGTATTACATTGCCCATTTTGAAAGGAGTAATTTTCAGCAACTTTCACAGGAGGAAATTTGCATATTTTCAGAAAGTTTAGGATTTACCGTTAGGAGAGCAAATAGGTACCATTAGATTTTTGTTAGAGAAAATGTAGTCTTATTTTATTGTACTGCTTTTGTACAAAAATAAAAGGGGCGAGAAAAAAATACTAAGTTACATAAGATACACATTAATTTATTTAGACTAATTTTTAAATGCATGAGATAAACATGGCTATGCAGAAGAATAACAATCAGTTTTGTTTTGTTTTGTTTTGTTCTGTTCTGTTCTTTCATCATATTGAAAGAGAACCAGAAAATGAACATACAAGATTCTAAATCTGAGGTTACACATTTTTCCAATCTTGAAGCATAACTGTTTTTGCTGTTTCTCATGGTTGGTATATTATATAATTTATCAAACATAACCTTTTATATAACGGTTAGCATATTATCACCCATTTTATACTTTCTATTATGAAGATGTATGAATACCTGCATAGGAAAGATGACAGAATCAAAATTAAACATTGAAACACGGACAAATGTTAATATGCAGAAAATACAACCTTGTATTTTCAAAAACCTGCTATGAAGTAATTATTTCTAACAAACTGACAGGAAAAGGAAAAAGAAAGACAATGGATAAAGTGCAAGTACAAGTCTACAATTTCACTGCATTGGCCTTAGGAGAATTGCAGTTTGTCACAAGGGCAATTCAAGATGGAGGACATTTTTCCATGCATTAAGCAGGAGGTGGTTTAACTTGATGTTACTTAACTCATCAGATGAATTTATGTTGTATTTGTTTTATATATTACACATACTCACTCATGCACATACCATATATCACCATTTTTTTTACTCAAAGCTTTAGGAAAAATATATTCACAGGAAAGGAAAATATTTAATTTTTTTGTGGTGACAAATGATTGTAGTGGTAGTGAACGAGCCTCTGGTTATGATTTGCATTAGTTAATTGAAGACAGAACTTCACACAATTCATTGTTAGCTTTCCATATCAACTTCCTCCTCCTGCATCAAAATGCAGAAAAATCAATCCTCACTTCTTCACATTCTCTGCTCACTTCATATTCATTTTAAGAAACAGATACAGAAAAGCTTGACTATGATCCATTTCCCAAGATTCATCCCCAAATTGTTGCATTCCTATGAAAAATACAGCTAAGATATTTTGGTCTGTTGGTCTCTGGCTTTTTCAAGATTTATCCATTCATTCATTGAGATCATCTAATTCCAGGTGATTAAGGCCAGAGACTGCTACTATTCTTGCATCTTAACTTCAAAAGACATTGTAACTTATTGTAATTTATCACTGTATGAAAAATTTAGCTTTTATTGAGCATGGAGAGAACATGGAGTAAAAATATTCACGTTCAGTATTAGAAAGACAATGCAGGGCACATTTACAATATTTGTGCTCAAGGTGAGACCAGAACTCGTGGTTTCCTGGTTTCTAGCCTGATACCTTAACCTCTATAGCAAATTGGGTCTCCAAAACTCTACTATCCTCTGTGTGTGTGTGTATGTGTGTGTGTGGATAGATAGATAGATAGATAGATAGATAGATAGATAGATAGATAGATAGATAGATAGATAGATAG
>JANHFT010002255.1:143637-155057 GCA_032467955.1 Pseudoxenodon macrops | reverse complement strand
GATGTCATAAATATATATGTATAATTATATATAATATATAATATATAATAATAATACATATTATAATATAATATGTAATAATTATATTACATAAAATTCCAGGAAATATAAAACTCCACTCTTGATATTACCTGTAACAGAACTACAAACTTAAAATGAGGGAGGGGGGGGGCTATAAAAGACTTCTCAATTACACGCAAAGTACATAAACGCATAAAAGAAATTCCACCCTATTTGGCTATACTAGTCTTTCAAGTGTATATGTGTATCTATAGTGTATCTATAGTGCAATCAATATGTGATTGTTCTATAGGCTAATTGATCATGGAATGTGTAATTAGTTCCAAGATATTGGGACATAGAAGCAATTTCACATTAACTTGGAGGCCAATGAAATCTAACAGTTCAGTGAAGTTAGATGTAGGAGGCATTTAAAACCTCTAATGATCTGCTAACTTTCTTCATTTGTGTTGCATTTCCACATTTACTTCCAATACCTTCTATGTTCCATCTGTTTTAATTTTGTTCTTCATTATTAGTGGCAATTAAAGTGCTGTCTAACTGCATCGATGCAGGCCTAGATTTCCCTAAATGAAATGAGGTAAATCAGTGTATTTTATTTGAAGTTTATGATACAATCAAAATGTTCAGAAGAAGTTCACATAGAGCTCTAAAAGCATTCCCTATGAAAGAGTAATGTAAATCAGTGTATATAATTTTAGGCCCAATTGATTCTTTACTGGAACTTGCCGGAATCAGCAATTGCTAATGCATTTCCTCAACTAATTTGAGTCGGTTTAGGTTATTGAATCCTATGTTCATTACTTGTAACAACGTAATTCTTATACTTTCCATTACACAATATGATTTATACAATTTACATTTATTCTGTACTAAGTTGATTACTGTGGTACACAGCAAGAACATTTTGCATTTAGATAAGAAACCAGAATATGTAAAAAACAAATAATACTAAATGTATTGTCTGAGTATAACTTTTATTAAAGATTTAGATAGAGCAGTTCATTGTTTATAAGCTAAGTATTTTTTATGTTATCTTTAAATATGATTGAAATTAGCTGATTTATTTAATATGGCAAATGTAAAGTGATATATATTGGTGCCAAAAATTTTAACTACTCATACCAAGTAATGGGAAAAGATATAGTGTTGAATGATGAGGAAAGAGATCTTGGCATAATGGTAAACAGTTCAATGAAGGTATCACTACAGTATGTATCTGCCATAAAAAAAATGCCAACAGGATGTTATGAATAATAGGAAATATTATTGAAAATAGAGATGTCAGTATCATAATAGTCTTAAGTAAATTAATGGTGTGATTACATCTGGAATATTGTGTGCGGTCCTGATCACCACACATGAAAAAAGTTGTAGTAAAGCCAGAGAAGGTTCAGAGAAGGGCAACTATGACTAAGGATTTTCTTTTAACCTTTTTGTTAACGAGAGATTGTGGCATTGGGGACATTTTGGACTATAAACTAGATAATAGAGATGATTCAAAGTGTACAAAATTATATGTGAGAGAAGTGGCAAAGAGATACTACTTTATAATTCCTAAAATATAAAGCCAGAGATTATCAAATGAAAAAAAAAACTATCAAAGAGTCAGGACAGAAAAAAAGAAGTCATGTTTTCCAAAATGTTTAATTCAATTTTGCAATTCACCAGTAGACATTTTTAAGCAGTAAGTGACCACTGTCAGAACAAACAGTCTGTTCCAGCAAAATGCTTCTTATATTTTCATGTACTTAGGACCTATACATATTATTGAATATTCAGGCATATGTCAGAAATGGAATATGTGGATTAAAGAGCATTGTAATGGAAGCATTCATGGACATTAACTGGCTTTCATTCAATCATTTTGCAGAATTTAGCACATGTGTACAATCTACAATTTTAAGATTCTTGTGAGCCCACAAGGAGTGCTTACCAAATCTCTTCAAAATCTGGTGTCAATTTATTATTTTATGTGATAGAAGTAAGCAAATGTAAAATTTGGGGAGGAGGACTAATAATTTTAACTGTATTTATGGTAGTTAATTTAGTGCTACCGTACTGAATTTAAATTGATCTATTTACCTCATCCACAACAACTCATGCAATTTTCTCTGACCTTAACTCTTTTCTCAGATATAGTCCACAATATGCAATTTAAAGGTCAAGAAGATTGTATATCCTTGGTTTTGTATCTCCAAGCAGAAAGTGAAAATTCCAATACTTTCCATGGAATGGAAAGTAACAGCCTAAAATACGAAGTATTTATTTCTAGGTTTGGTTTTATATTCTTTGTTTCCAAATATTTACCTTCTCTATGAAATGTTTCTATGTATCAATTTAATGCTAGTTAAAAAATAAAAATAAAAGAAAAATATTTCTATCTACTGGTGAAGCACATTTGGCTATTTCAAAAATTTGACATTAAACGTTTATTACAGCTTAAAGCCAACAGTCAGAAACAAATAAAATAGATAAAAATTGGAATACTGTACATAAGGTTATAAAGAAAAGAAATACAAAAAGAAGTACAGAGAAGTACAAAAAAAGAAGTATAAATTTTCAGCTCTATCTAGAGAAGCAAAAGATAGATCTAAATATTAGAGGGCATCAAACTTTCCAAGGTTTGATACTTGTTGGTAAAAAGTAAAAGGAATCCCTGCAGATTTTGTTCCACTAGTTGTTGCTGACTATAAGGGGTGATGCTCATTTCCATTTCAAGCCCATTGAGCCAGTGCTGTTGGACGATATTTCTCCAGTTATGTGGCCAGCATAATGTCATGGACCACTTTTATTTTCCCGCCAAAGTGCTACCTATTTATCTACTCACATTTGCATGCACATTTCAAACCGGTTGGTTGGCAGAAGCTGGAGCAAGAAATGGGAGCTCAACTTGTCACCTGGCGCTTGGGACTTGAACCTGGGCTGCCAGTTTTCCAGCCAACAAGCCCAGTGTCTTAACCACCAATGACCATGCCATCTCAGATGCTTGTTGGAGGAATTGATGCAGAAGTGCAGGGAGTCAAACAATTATCTAAAGTGCTATGTGTTCCTATGTGGAACCCTTTCCATTAATGAAAGGATATTGTTGAGTTCTATATACTGGTGAGTGCAAAGGCAATAACTAAAAATTGGTGTCTTTATAAACAAAGGCAAAATTGAAGTCATAAAGAGAATCTTAACAGTTCTTAACTTGAAAGTTAAGTGGTTAGCCATTGCTTTCTTCCTGCAATAAGAAATAATGGCCATCTTAAATAATCTAGTTGGTGTCTGTGCCTAAAACAGGTCTAGAATTTCAATTCCGTCATACCTAGACTAGCATCTTTACTACTGGATCAGACTGGCTCCCTTAGATTGATATTATCTTTCCTCACAAAACTCTTTATCTGAAATGGTATAGTGTTTCCTGCCTGAGAAGGGGGTTGGACTAGAAGACCTCCAAGGTCCCTTCCAACGTTGTTATTCTTTGTAAAGAATGAAGTAACAAATTATTGTATGATAGTTGAATACTTATGACCACCATGGAACCTGGAAGTTGAGTTGTAAGTTATTGCAATTGTAACACAGTCGTTAAGCGAGTTACATGGTCATTAAGCAAATCATGTGGTTATTTAAAAATCCTTTCTTTTGAAGTGGCTTTTTTTTTGCTGAAAAGCATGGAGAAAGTCACAAATCACATGACTGCAGGTTGTTGCTACTGGTCATGAATGCAAGCTGATTGCCAAGAGCCTGAAATGCCATCACATGATTAGGATGGGGACAGCAACAGTTGTAACTCTGTGGATGGGCAGTAAATAGTGTTTTTTTTAAAATCCATTGTCATTAAAAGACTGGTTGCAAGTTGAGGACTACCTGTACTGTAACTTAAATATAATAAATAAACATTAGAACATACTGTATGCCTTGAATCATTTTCAAGAACAAATGGGTAATGACAGATTCCTTATACCATCATTGCAGATTACTAGATTATTCATCTGCATGATTGTTCATGGGCAATTCACCAAGAAGAACAGACACTTCATATTTTGCTGTCCTGCGACTCCTAACCTCTAAGGAATATGGCTGTGCCCTTCGTCTCATTGTTTCTTGTGAACTGTTGTTTTAACAAATAGTAAATATTTTAAAAGTATCCTTAATGAAAAAGGCCTTTATTAAAACTGAACAGAAATGTAAACTCAGATTGCTTAAGTAGGATCTTTCTATACAATTAGCTGCTCCCAAAACAGCTGCTCCAAAAAGTTTGCAAACACATAGTTTATTCTTTTAGTTATATTCTCATTATGATGACCATAAAAACTGCCTTCGGCAAACACGAAATATTTTATTTATAGTTTTTCTAATGCATGTCTTACTTTAATGCTGATTTAACACAGGGGAAAAAACACATACCCAGATGCTTTTTGGCAGATGAAAGAATTCAAATTTTTGTATGTTGAAATCCTGTCAGATTTTAGGAAATAAAATCTCATGGGGAAAGTGCACATCTCATGGTTTGCTTCTCAACACATTTTATCATTTGTTTAATGCTTAATTGTTAATTCATTTTTTTCTATAGGAAGCTCCAATTTAAGAAGACCACGGGTATTTCAAAGATATTATAATCTATATAATTATGATTTGATTGTTAATATTACTTTCTGGTATTATATGGAACCCAAGCTAGTAGCTACAGAAGATGAACAAAGGTATGTTTATATATCTGCAATTAGATCAGGAAAACACAAAGAACATTCCTGGAATCTAGAAAAGTCATTGATATGTCAGTATGAGTTTACATTATTGAGAAAGAAGATCTCAGAATCAGAAACCCAATTTATCGTTGTCTATTTTAGTCTTTCTGTAACTCAACAAGTATTTTATTACTAGTACCCTTTAAAGCTTTGGTCAATTTTGTTAAACAAGATGATTTGAAGGTTAATATATTAATTATTTATTTATTTATTTTGTGTCATCAAATTGATATTGTCACTAAGCAACCACCAGATCACTTCCAATATGATTTGTTCCAAATTTAGCTTTTCACATTTTCCAACAGGGCAACAAGCTCCTGTAATGGAGTCTGTTTCTTGCTAGTTGTCTGCTTCTTCCTTCCTTCTACTTTTATCAATATTATCAAGCACTAGAACTTTATTTTTTCCAATAGTATTTCAAACACACCAAAATCCAACTTTTGCTTCCATAAAATGTCACAGGAAAACTATTTTCCACATATTTCTGATATTTGTAGATATAGGCACATCACACCATCCAAATATCTTTTCCAAGACTTTCATTGATACCCTAGCAAGTATTAATCTGTGTCATATTTCTTGATTGCTGATCCATTCCTTTACTATTCATAATCAAACCTAAAAGGCAGAAACTACCCACCGCTTCAATATTTTCATTGTTACTTCTAATACTATTGTTATGAATTTGGCTTTCTTTATATTTAATCTTGATTCCATTTTTTATTGTATTTTCCTGATTTTCAGATCATTAACGTTGTCAGTTATGCAGTAGTGTTATCAGCACAATACAGGATACTGATGTTTCTTCTTCTACTTTAAACCACTATTATCTTCTTCTAATCTAAGCTTCCATAATATATAGTTACCATATACTGTAATTAAGGGAAGATGATATGCCTTATTTGACTTCTTTGTCAACTTGGACACAAGTCTATTTCATTATACACTATACTATATATTGTCTGGACTACAACTTCCTGTTTTGTGAATTGTGGATTTATCAATTATCCAGCCTTCACCAACAATAATATCTTTTATTTGATTTGTCATCCCTTTACCGATTCTTCTTCTGGTTACTCACCATATTTCTGTATGTACTCCATCAATTTGTGTAGCTTTGTGACTTAATAATAAGATTCTGATCTAATTTTACCTTCAAATATTAGAAGTTCAAGTATGGGATATCTTATAAGGTGTTCAAAATGTTGAGATTGCAAATATATAGAGCTTCAATATTTGCCTTTGATCTAATTTGAAGCATCTTATTTATATTATCTGTTCAAATATCTTTTGGAAGACACTGTTTTTCCATGTGTAATTACACATCCCCGAGAACTTTGTCTTTCTTGATTTTGCCTTCTCTTGTTTTCTTGCCAATTCCAACTGTTTAATCTGATATTCGATTTGCTCCTATTTGTGATATGTCATAGTCTTTTTTCATATTTCATCCAATAATGTCTGGTTTCCTATCAGTGAGGTTCACGACTTCAAAGCAATTTCTGATATTATCCTTTACAAACATATTTGCTAAGGTCTACTTCAAATTTGTCAGCCTGCACTTCTTCTACATCAGTAACTGGACTATCAGCATAGATATCCCTCATATTAAAGAACTTGTTCATGAAATGTAATTGCTATTACTGAATTGTTAACTGCATTGTATCCAACTCTTTACTATTCTGTTTGAATATAAGAGCAATATGATTTCTTCTTTGGTTTTCATGTTCTGAATATTAAACAGCATAATCTATGTTTCCAGTCCATTATAATTCTCTTATACGTAAAATCTCAGTGTAGTAGAGATCTTGAAAGATCCATTTCATCTTTCATTTGTTGAGCTTTCCCATGTTTATGCTTGTTACATTCCATGTTCTACCCTAATTATGACTTTGCAGCTTCAGATTTTCTTTTCCTCCTTGGCAAATAGATGTTCTGAAGGCTCTAAGATAAACTGTCATAAATAACATTAATAGTCCAAAAGATCCTCAGTTATATATACATTGTCATCTAATCTGACAGGCCAATCATTAAGCACGATATCATCTATCTGTATCAGGGGTGGTTTTAACTTACCTCGTCGCCGGTTCTCTGCCTCCTGCACTGTGTGGGCGCGCCTCGTGGTCGCGCGCATGCACAGTAGAAAAAAAAACCAAAAAAATCCCTCCCCAAAAAGGCTGAAAACAAGATGGCGATGCATGTGCAGTGCCGGAAACTCAGCATCTGCGCATGCGCAGAAGAAAAAAAACTGTGAAAAAATTCACCCCCCCAAAAAAAAGAGATGGTGGTGTCCACAGAGCACAACCGGCTCTGTGACATCACCAGCAGCCTACTACCTACTCGGTAGAACCGGTCTGAACCAGTAGGAACCCACCTCTGATCTGTATCTTTTATTTGATAAAACAGAAATGGCTTACCATTGCTTTCTCCTGTACAGTATCGTATGATCCTTTGCCATGATCACTGAAATGATCATCTACCTTTGGAAACATCCTATATCATGTCCTGCTGGCTTTAACTCTGCACCTCTAATAACCTTCATATCTTGGATGACCCTGCTGGTGGTGTATAATCATGGCACACACTCACAGTATTACTGGTCATTCCTTCCATGACCTTTTGCCACAATAATACAGCACAGGAGAACTTGAGGGGCAAGTTAATCATATAATGATTAAATGTTAATAAAATCTTAATGAACAGGCTTGACTGTTAAATCATTTGACAGGAAACTAATAGAAATTAGTATATATTAATAATTTAATAGTATGACATGAGACTAGTATTAATCAGCATGTGAGAAAGGTATATTTAGTTGCTGTTGTTTTTCATTTTATCCCCATTATCCCTTTCTTTCTTTCTTTATATATATATATATATATATTTACACACACAAACAAAGTTAGAAAAAGACAAAGGGTGTCATAGTTCATAGTAGAAACTGACAATTTGTTTGTGATCAGTGGTCAGGCTTTAATTTAGAAAACATAGGACTTCAAGGACTGCACCAGAAAATGAATTTACTGGAAAGTTTTCAACATTTTGTTGTTCAAAACAGGTATATTTTGAAGCTATTTTATTTTTAAGTACTGAAAAAAATTGCACCAATAGAAAGTAGTGATCTACTTAAAAAATGTCACTGATATGCCATGGTTATGGAAGCTCAAAATGGGGCCTTAAATGTCATTCTTTCTATTACCGTACTTATCCACAGTAGAAGTATTAGTTTGAATATGAAGTATCAGTTAATCAGCTCATGTTTCTCAGTTTATTTTTAAGAGCATCAGGGTTATTCTTTAGAATTCACATTTCTCATAATTTTGTGATTCAGTTTGCTTAAGAAAATGAATGTCTTGAGAAATAGTAATAATTTATCCACATTTTATGTTTCTTCAATTACACACAATAAACATTTTTGGAAGTGAAGCAACATATAAGCCAGAACAATAAACAGAGAGATACATACATACAGAGTAAATATGAACAGATTTGCAAAAAAAAAAAAGTCTGTTGAATAAGCATGAGCACAAAATGTGCATATATGGAGAATTTTTTGTGAAAATATATGTGATCCAATTTGGTGTATATATAAAAAAATCCAACAATATAAAAACAAATTGAAGAAATAAAGAATTGGACAAGTAAGTGGCAAAAAATAATGAAATCAACAACTGGATCCATGCCTAGTCATCAATAAAAAGATTCGTGAATGAAAAAGATGCAAACATGATAATGATAATTTATCTTTGGTAAACCTTCTAAATATGATCACCATTGTGTATTCATACTTCTTCATTTCCAGTTCAAATCAATATAAAGCAGAGCTCACTACTGTCAGTATTGCTGACAGATGACATTTAGATTCATAAATATTTTTCATATATTTCATATTCACATGCAAATACTGTAAATGTAGACACTCATTAAATATTATTCTTGAATATAAAACTTGATATAATAAATAACTTGATAATTAACATGTTCCCTTGATGCAAAAGTATTTGCATATTGCTACTAGAAAAAGATGTCTGCGGACTGCTATCAATATATTTTGCACACACACACACACACATTTCTGAAGGTTATTTATAAGCATATCTGTCACTCTAGATATATAATCCATCATATATTTGAAATACATGTAAAATAATCCAGGCTATTCACTACTGCAAAAACTTCTGGTACATCTATGAAGTGTGAAAATAAATCCCAGTGAAGCATCACTGTGTAAAAGGACTATTTTTCTATTTGTTTGTTTTAATATATTTGAAAAGTAACTATCTACCATTCAATTGGAGAAACTAGAATTCTATAAAGTAATATGATTAATATAAGAAATTGATTTCATTTTGTATCAATGGGTTTAGTAGTATTTGTTCTTTATTCACCTCAAATGAATTTATGAGTTTGACTATTAGGACAACCAATAGATAAATGCTTTAATATAAGGCAAACAATTATTACATTTATGGGATTAGCCAAGATTGGGCCAACAATTAAAGGCATTCTAGAATCTTACAAGCTTTAATACAAACATATATTTTGTGGTCCAGAATCAGTCACTTTCCTTATTTTTGACAAGTGGCATGTTTACAGTTTATCTAATGCAAAAGGTATTCCAGATGGACACAAGATAAGTCAGCTTTGTAAATTATTGGAGGAAGTAAACTTTTCCAGGAGGAAACTAGAAGGTGCTATTGATAATGTCACATATATTCAAAAAAGTTATCAGCCAAAGAGAAAATAAAATGATGGTGAATGAGAAGAAGAAAACAATACTCCACCCTTTCCACACACAAAATTATTGGGTACATTTTTGACATCCACAATATGTTGAAATTTATCATTGCCTTTCACTTATTTCTACTTGCATTTTTACGGGCTTTCGAACAGCTAGGTTGGCAGAAGCTGGGACAAGTAACGGACACTCACCCTGTTATGCGGCACTCGGGATTCGAACCGCTGAACTGCCGACCTTTTGATCGACAAGCTCAGCGCCTTAGCCACTGAGCCACTGCGTCCCTAGAAGCGTGTTTATACAATATGAATTTGTTTAAAGATAGATTTTTTTTAAAAAGTAGATAGGGTTATACAGTGCATGAATATTATTCAAGATAAACTGATATTCTTCAGTCTGCAAAAATAAGAGAGTGGTGTTTTTTTTACAAAAATGTTGGTTAATTAAAGAATAAAAAATGTATGTTACATTGTATTAAGCCGAGTGAGATGATTCTTTGTAAGAAAAAAAGAAGAAAGAAAGGCTTTTAAGAGTTTCCAATAGCTTGAAGCTTTCTTTGCTCCCACTGAAATGGATACAAAGATTCTGTATCAAAAGGTGAATTCTCTACTCTGAGCTGCCCTCGAGGCAGTTTTGTTGTACTTATAGAAGCCCAAAGCTGGCCCGGTGTAATGAAGAAACTAACCAACTTCCTTTTTCTCTCTCACTCTGTGGTACAGTCTACAAGTGGTAGACTCGACAGCCAGTGGCACAGGAAGAAATAAGAAACAAGCAATGAGGCTGAGATGAAATACTTCCAGCGTAACGGTTTGCGACTCAGAGAATAAAGAAAACCATTGTCACAAGCCACACAAACCTTTCTCTATCCCAGATTGTCTCATTCACCATCTGGAATTTTGATTCTAGGCTAGGTTGCCAGGGAAGAAAAGAAGCCCATTAAATGCAGGACCAGAATGCTCTCACATGAAATCAAGGTCACTGTTTAACTTCACACTGTAATTATGATGGGTTACAGAGAAATATCACATTCTTAGTCTAACACTCTAGTGCTTCCTCCAGACACTCTAAAAAATGGGAACTAATTATTATTTCTGTTAGAGATGAAGATTTTTTTTTGGGTGGGGGAGAGAAAATAATAGTGACAGCAAAATTATCTGTCTTACAAGTGATGTTGAATAGGGTTAATTCTTTAAGTGGATTAAGTCACAGAAACATTTTAATGACTAAATGCCAGTGGCGTTATATAAAAGCTCAGGTGGCAATAACCTTTTTGTTAAAAAAATTTGCTCTGAAAATGTACATTGTTCACCAATTATCTTTCTTCCCAACCATTAGAAGTAAGAATGGCAGAGTTTCTATATAGTGTATGACAAGGAGAAATCCTGTTCTTCTTCTCCTGGCAGTGAATCATTTGGCAACTTAAATTGAGAAATAATAAAGGAACCTTTTTTCCCCTTTCTTTAATGATCTAGTTGAAAAACACTGGCATCCATGGGTGAAGGGTCAGATTGATGAAGTAATATTGCGGCATTCCAGTACAATACCTAGTGCTTCTGATGTAAGCTTTATGACATCACACACATAAACAAAAGGGGCATAGTTACTGAGTGTTTTATAAAAGGACTCCAATTTTGAAAATCACCCCTGTTGTCAATCTGATGAAAGGCAGAAAGATCCTAAAATTCTGCTATTATAAATCTGTTATTGTTGACACTGTGTAAGTATCAACAATTGTTTGGACTCTTAAGAGATCAGACCTGGGGTAAATTCAGCAGGTTCTGACAGGTTCTGGAGAACCGGTAGCAAAATCTTTGAACAACTAGCCTTGTGGTGCGACTGGAACAATCTGGAACCAAACACACTCAAAACTGTAGAAATGGTGGTAGACTTTAGGAGAAACCCTCCCATAATTCCACCACTTACAATACTAG